>JAVSBS010005748.1:0-17579 GCA_033124195.1 Coracias cyanogaster | reverse complement strand
GGAGCTTGGGGGCTGTGGAGGCTGGCGCGCGGATTAAGCGGCAGGAAGTCACTGTGGCTGTGGGGGGGGGCGGGGAGTTCTGTAAATACCCGCGGGCCGGTTTGAGGAGCCCCAGGGCCCGCATCCGGCCCGTGGGCCGTAGTTTGAGGACCCCTGATTTAATTCTTCTCTAGGAGAATCTTCTCAGTAAAAATTGCTTACCTTCAGTACAAGAAAAAAAATCTTGTTCTGTGAGCAGCTGCCATGCTTTCAGACATATTTCTGACTTTAAGATAATTAACAAAGCCTCGAAAGAACAGGAGAAGCCCTGAAAGTGTAGAAAATGCACAAAACTAAGTACGTCATAGTAAGTACACGCTATTGCACATTATTCTTACTAAAATAATTTTTAAAATTGTAGATTATACTAAGCGAAGTGAGGTCTTTATGTATCCCTCAGAAACTAAACAAGCAAGCTTTCTGCTTTTATCTTGTGATAGTAGGATATGGCTTTAATGAAGGCTTTTCAGAAATCTTACACTCATTTTGGGTTCAAGTATCATCTGATAAAAATACTGTATAAAGGAACTTTAAAAAAAAAGAAGCATGCATACTGCACATTCTTTTCAAGTAGAATTCTTAAAATAAGTTACTAGTGTGTTAGAAGACTACCCGAGTGACAAAATGTACCTTTAGAAATGTATAAGAAAAACACACTGTATTTCAAAAGAGGGAAAAAAAAAAACAATCCCAAACCCCAATAGTACAAATTGCTCTAGCAGCAAGCCAATCATAAATTATAGTAGGTTATAGCTTGAGATTTAACCATGCAGGAAAATGCAACTGTCCAAGAGGGGGAAGAACAACAGTTGATTCAAAGAAAATTACTCAATGTGTTATGATTACTTTTTTTTGTCAAGTCCACATTTCAAATTATTTTTAAATATTTAAATTTAAATGCATTTGAAAGAGTATTTCAGCTCTGATAAGAGGAACAAGAGATACAGAAAAGTCACACAGAAGTTACAGTTGCAACAAAGGAAATCACTAAGATGATGTGGTCAACATAATTTTATCAATTCAGAGATTCATGAGACGTCTGAAGAAACAAACCCAGAAAAACACATTTCTGCACAGCTAACACAGCTCTTTGGTCCAATTTCCTCCAGTACGTAAACTTCATCAGATTAATCCATTTATCAGTTGAATCCAAGAAAATCCAACACAGATAAAACAATGCCCAAAAAGTTGTGGGGGGTTGAAATCTCAATTCCATGTCCAGTGGAGAGAAATATGAGCCCAGAGAGCAATTATCCTCATTTAATGAGTACAGAGGTACCTTGAGGATATATGTGTATATATACACATATACATTAAGATTCCAAAGGTTCAAATGAAAATCTAAACTGAAGCTTAACAAGTTCAGCAAAGGATTTAATCCTTTTCATCATCTTACATCCTAATAAACAATCTCTACAGTTACATTGATATTTTGCAATGTGATGCACTTTTCCTTCCTGCTTCCAAGTTGAGATTTTTTTTTTTTTCCTATGCTCACTTCTTCCTTGCAAATTTTTATTTTACTCACTTTTTGCTTTTTTAAGACCAAAGCCTCACTAAGACACATAGTAAAAAAACCCCAAACACAGAGAATGCTCTGTTATCCGCTGGAACTTTGACCTAAGCCAGACACATTTCTGTGATTAAGGTGAATTCTGAAGAGAGAAGAAATCACTAAGATCTGGATCAAAAGTCTACTACAGAAGCTGCAAACCAGATATTACCAGAGATAGTCCCACATTCAACTGAAAAGCAGCTGAAACAGCAAAAGGTGGGCAGGCAGCTATTAAGGTGCCCAAAAGCATACTTCCTGCATTACACATGTTGGAAAAACAGTCCAAGTTCAACCCATATTTTATATTTCTCTCTTTAGGGAAGAATAAAAAAAACAACAAACAAAACACTTTCCATTGTCTTCCTGAAAAAGAAACATTGGCTAACATTTAAATTTAAAAATAAGAATTGTCTCTGTCTTCAATTTGTTCACTGTAAATGACAGCTCCTTGGAAGTAGACTTCACTTCTCTGTGAAGCATGAGCAGATTTTTCCAGACCTTGAAAGAAGGGAGGGGAGCAGAAACAAATAGGTGAACACCAGAAGAGAGGAGAAGATGGCAAGAGGTGGGCTCACGTATGTCCAAAGAACCATGCAAAAAAAAAAGAATCCACTCAGTTCATTCACTCCTGAAGAGATGCAGGACATGCTACTTGTGTGCTCTAAATGGGAAAGTTATCCGAAACAATTAAATACAGATCTGGTTGGCAGAGCTCCCATGACTTGATAATACTCCTCCATGTCCTGCTAAGTAGCTCTGCTGGGTTAAATCCTTCTATGGTGTTCTAGCAATCTTGGTATATCCACTTTATCAGTTTAAAAACACTGTTGACGTATTTCATCCAAACCTTCACAAGATAAGGGAACACTGACTGCTGGATGCACTCTGCATGCCTCATGGTGCCTTTATTCCAAGATGTATTATAAACTTTGTGTCTTAAGCAAAAAAATAAACAACTTCAAACAGTTAAGGTTGAAGATAGGCCTTCCTAAATCTAAGTGAGCTAACTTCTGAACAAGTGCTGCAAAAGACTAGGAAAAAGAGGAACTACAAATGCGCAGCTTTTTCCATAGACACAGTGGGGAAAAATGTTAGGGAAAAAACACGTGATTTTCATCCAAGTGGAAACAGTGTCAAACCCCAATTTCAGGAATCACAAGGGTTTGTTTTAATTGAAGGTTTATCTGGAGATGTTTGCACCTGTAAAGAGTCATTTCACTTGTGACTTAAATGCAATCACCTCAAACAGAATATGAAAGTGTTCAAGGGACTGGTGCTGTGATGCGTTAAACATCTGCAGTTTCTATATATCTGAAGCAACCAAGTGAACAGCAGAGGAAGCTGAGTATTAAGAACTCTGATGAATGCCCTCAAACTTTACTAAAAGACAGAGAGATCAAGTTTTAGGTAATGCTGTTTAAGATTTCTGACATTTCTTGTGAGAGAAATAGTGAGTCAGGAACAGCCACGATCTCAGTGTTGGGTTGTTTCGCTTTTTCTAAAAAAAATTACAAATCATTTCATTCTAACCTTTGCTGTTAGTCATTTGAGTCAATTGACTCAAAGGGAAGAGTGCCACCTACTGAACCAGCAACAGTTTACTGTGCTTCCAGAGCTAGGAAATAAAATGGATAGTAGCATTCACTTCTGTAAAAGAAAATCATTCCAGATTCTATATTCAAATTACAAAATCTAGCGCAGGAAAATAGGTATAGTGGTTGGGGTTTGGTATAACCTAACTAAAAACAGAGAGAGGAGCAGAATTTGATGCATGTAAGACTCTGAACATGGGCATACAGATCTCTTAAGAGAAAGCTGACATCATGGGAGCGCTGTGATCAGAAAGCATGAAGCCACTCTCTCATCTGACTGAGAACCTACTGATGCAGTATGCATTTCAAAGGACTAGGAAAGGATACTTCGTGACATGTGTACAAGAAAGCAGAATCCACCTTCCTAGGATCAGTCACATTTCTTAAAATTTAATACTTGACATACAAGTTTATACATGTAAGTACTAGATATCACTCACTTTCTGATATGTTCTTTACATAAATCCGAGTTTCATTAAACAGTTCTGCACCCCTAGATCAGTAGAAGCAATTTAAAAAGCACTAATTACAAGTCTCAGGTATGTACATAATTACATACGTAGGACAAAAATTTGAGCTGAAGGTAATTTGATTAGTCTGTGGTTTGCACAATAACACCACTATTGTAATTAATAACGTTGTGAGTACTACGGAAATAAAAACAACACACAAAACTATCAGCAGCTAAAGAAAAACACACGGCTAAATGTATGACAGAACTCTTAGTTGCAATGGCATGATTCATCTTTAAGTACTTCCACATCAAACCAGAAATATTTCAATTGCCACTTACCAAGTACAAGAAATATCCACCAAAGCCAGTACTGTCCATTGAAATATCCAGTAAAGTAATCTGAAAACTGAAATTCATACACAAGGCTTAGCTGCAGTACGACAGATGACTAAGACACACAATGCACTATGCAAATATAGAAAGTACAGAGGAAAAGCAAATTTAAATAAAAGCAATATATTCAACACTGGTTGAATATATTGCTTTTAATATACAATATATTAAAAAATGAAAAACTTGTATTTGTGCAGTAGTTTAATATACAAGTAACACTTCCAGTGTCAGGTGGTTTGTGGCAAAGTTATTTTAAAACCTCTAAAAATATATATGTGTGTGTAAAAAAACCCCATACTTGTATTACTTGCCAGAATCATCTGACATTTTCTATTATAATGAATCACCACTTCTCAGTTTTCTTTTTTTCCCCCGAATGCCTGCCATCCCAAACACATTACAGCAGCCTGCTGCTTTAGATATTAACACCAAAAGCCACATTAGTTTAATCTTATCAGACAGGGATGTTCTGCTGACCCCTCAAAAGAAGAGCTTTTGACCTTCTGTATACCCCCTACTGTTAATCGCTGCCAAGAATACCAGCCCCATAAAGACCCCCAACTCATTAAAGTCTTTTCATTTTCAAACCAGCATTCAGTTCCCAGCAGTGAGCTGAACGCTACTAAATGAACCTTGAAGTGGCATTTCAACCGTTCCTGTTAGTGACCATGGTAGACAGTTTTGTCCTCCCTGTGATGTGGGAGGCAGCTGGAGGGCAGGGTGTGATGGTATTGGAGACAGGTATCTGTGCCTTTACCAGACTCCAGACTGCATGCTTCACTGATAAAAAGGCTAATCAAATGCCTCCAAAACTCACATCAGAAGTAGGAATGGGGAGATGTGTGACAAGTTGCCAGGAAGAATAAAATAACCTATTTAGTAGCTCTGCACACTTTTCAGATGCTTCCCATCCTACTATCATTCAGTAGGTTTACTGCACCCTGCCGCAGTGCTTCCCATTTGCCATTCCTAGATTTCAGTAGTATCAACAAGAAATCATGTAGTTCAGGCATGTAATTACTCAAAATTAAAAAAAAAAGATAAAGAGAAGACCCTGGGCCACATATGCAACCAGGTAAAATTCCAAGACATTTAAACAACTCTAGATATAGTAAGTTTTTTTTTCTTCAAGTAACTGTGCACTGACATCCACATATTTTCTCCAGAATAAAGCCAGATCATATTAATTCCTTCAAGGTTTAATCCTGTAGTGTATTCATTTCCATAGGCAATCCAAGAAAAACAAATCAAGAAGTAGAATTGCAAAGTTCAACTAGAGAACTGGTACTTACACTACCCCTACATAAATACTAGAATTTTTATGACTTAGTAGAGTAAGCATTTCATATTTTGACACTTCATCAAAATATCAAACGAATACTCAATTCCCAGGAAGCTGACAACATTATTCTCACCTCACCCAATAGTCAAATACAAATACACTTCTTTTAAGGTTACAATTTCATTTAACTGGAAAGACGTACTAAAACCAGCAATCAAAGACTGGCCTACATGCATTACTCTTACACTTTTGTCCAAGCAGAAGCAGTCACGGCTGCAGAATTTCCCCAACAGCAAAACTGTCATTTTATTTCCTTCCTTCCCCTCCCAGTAAAAACTGATACAAAGAGAGCACATGTGAACCCGGGCTGTTTAGACGCTATCGGGTTTTGTGCTACTGACCAAGTGAGAAAGGGCAGCACAAGCCTTTGGAGGAGCTTGAAACAAAGGAGCAGAACAATTTTGCGCACCCGTATGTGCTTGTGTGTCACCAGTGAAACAAAGCTGTTGGCATACACCTTATGAGCTTTCTACTATCATCTCTAGAAAGGGAGACAACACAGGAAGATGACAATCTTCACAATGGAAAAAAACCCACCCATGAAGTCTTGGAATTGGTCAGTTCTAATATTTTAGAACTAGTGACAGATTATATACAAGAATTTAAATACAGTCTAGAACACATTAATTCTTCAAGGAAGTTTAGCATATAGTAATTTTGTGTTTATTATGCAATACAAGTCCAGGAAGGACCATGCAATCTCTTCTCTCTCCAATCCTTGTACTATCGCACTAAGACCAAATCAAGTTTAGTTACTAGCATGCATACGGGGCGGGGGGGGGACGGAAATCAGAGTTGCAGTGACTAACTTCATATGCAATTTTGTCTTGATTCAGTATGTATCTTACCAGGAATAAAAGAATCAGATAGAAGGAATAAATTTTTCTGATTCCCCCCATTAGGTTGAGCCATTTATAAAACTTTCATATAGGACACAATAACACCAGTGACATTTTAGGTACTTGCTCCACTTCTGTATGCTTTTAAATGCTTGTGAAAAGAATGAGTCATTTCGCATTTATTTTAGTGGAAAGATGAATATAAAATGCTATGTCAGATAAAAATAGATGAAGCTTCATCATTAGTAAGCACATATGAATATATAGCAAGTAAATTCTCTACTAAAGTGGAAACCAGAGAAAATTCTAGGCACTCTGATAAGCATTGGATAACCTTGAATAATTGTTATGGTTGGAGTCTACAGAGTCTGTACAGTGTGAATCAAGAAACATACCCGTACAATGAGAATCCATTTGATCAGGGACAGACCAAATCCACAGATTGCACCATACCTTCCAGCTATGGTATTTGTTATACAGAAGGACAAACAAAATCCAATCCAGTTGAAAATAAACGCCACTATAAAATAAAAGAAACAGTAGCGTCTGTTAATCTGTATAGCTGAGCAAACAGACTTAACATTAATTTCACTTTTAAACTAATAAGGACATGCTTACACAGTCAGTAATTCCCTTCCGGTAATTCAGGCTTTCAGAGATTGACTTTGAACCCAGACATTCCCCACAATATAGTCACTTAATAACAAAGCAAATGGTAAACAGGCTGGAACCTACTACTTTAAACAAGAGAAAATTCCAACATAAAAGAAAGTATTATGTTGCCACAGAAATCTAACCAGATGACACTAGACATGAAGGGTAAATGCAAACAAAGGACTATAACATACAAGACTTTGATTAAAACAAGGAAAAAAAAACCCTTGCTACCCTTTTATAACCAAAAATATAGTTATATGCACACATACGTGCATGTATCAAGGCTGCACATTCAGCTTTATCCAGTTTGGATCGAACAGAATAAAAGTATCCGCTCTTGCTCTGTAAACATAGTATAGAAATGAAGAGAAGTTGAGAAGCTGATGTTTTATTGGTTACAGTCTTCTCTTTTAGATCTATATTCAAGCATAAGATATAAAAAGCCTTGGAAGTTTTACACATAAGCTTAAGAACTCAAGAAACAAAAGGACATTCAGCATAACTACCAATGTTACTTCAATTAGCACTTTTACCAACTCCCAGTAGTTTTACAATTTAAAGTTTCATGTCTGCATATGTACTTGACAGTCAACTTCATCGTCTGTATTCACTTCAGTTTGCATGCATTAGGTCAAAGTGTGGGAATTCCCAGTTAGGTGATATCCCAGCTTTGGGAGTAAGTGAGGGCAACTAACGAGAAAACCATCAAACATAAAAGCTGGGGAAGCTGGTGGAAAAAGACAATTCAGGACTTCTGGAGAGGACAAGATGGTGGAAAATTGAAAACATTTGGGAAGCCCATAATAAACACAAAAAACACCGAAGAGGCAAACAGGAAAGGAAGTGGAGCAGAAAGGAACAAAATCCCTGCACACAAATCCTTCGTGTTTTAAATTTCCAAACTCTGGGAAAAAAAACAAACAAACAAACAAACATAAAATTCAGACATAAAATCACCAAAGAAAAAAAAGCCTGTCTTTTCAGTAAAAATTTTAACACTTACAGCAAAATATGAGGCACTGGAACAGATTGCCCAGAGAAGTTGTGGATGCCCCCTCCCTGGAAGTGTACTGGATGGGGCTCTGAGCAAGCTGATCTGGTTGAAGATGTCCCTGCCCATGACAGGGGGGGCTGGAACTAAATGATCTTTAATGTCCCTTTCAGCCCAAACCATTCTATGGTTGGGAATGCAAACTGATCAACAGTTTTCTTAAATAAAAGCCAGTTTTGGAGGATTATCTATAAACAACTGATTTTTTTTTTTTTAATTTAAAATCTTGTTACAACTCCTCCAACAATCCAAGTGAAGATGCAGTGATTTGCCCACAAATGCAAAATTAGTCTACAAAACTGCAGTGGGATTCCATGAAATGTAAAGGAATTGAAGTTCCAAGATAAGACTTTACATCAACACAGTCATTTTGTACAAGTGAGAAAACATTTTGCCTTGGACAGAAGCATATGTAGCAGACGGTGGCAACGAGAAAGCTTACTTTTATGCTAATTAGTATCTTAAAAAAAAAAAACACCAAACCAAAACCCAGAAGATAAAAAAAAAAAACCCACAGCAAAACTCTGAATAAATGGTGATCCAAACTGGTATACACAGAGGTAATGGCCTCAAGTTGCACCAGAGGAGGTTTAGATTGGGTATTAGGAAGAAGTTCTTTACTGAAAGAGTAGTTAGCCATTGGAACAGGCTGCCCAGGGAAGTGGTGGAGTCACCATCCCTGGAGGTGTTCAAAAAACAGGTAGATATGGCACTTCAAGACATGGTCTACGGGTTAGGAAGATGTTGGACGAAGGTTGGACTAGATGATCCTAGAGGTCTTTTCCAACCTAAATTATTCTATGGTTCTATTCTATGAGGAGGGGGAAAAAAAAAAAAAAAGAGAAAGCATTTCTGTTACACAAGAACTGCATTTCTGTTATATAAGAACTACATTGGACCCTAACATTTACCTATGCTTCCAAAACACAAGAAAAGCATTTACATTTGAGAAAGCTTGTATACATTGTTTTGAAAATACAATTTCCCTATTTTAAGCAGGCTCTCCAAATCCACCATACTTTTAAGATTAATGCATTTCAGAAGCTAGTTCTTCAACACGTCTCTGTCTCAGCATAACAGCTAACTGCTCTCCCCAGTCATCAAGCTACAAGCGATGACTTTGATTGTGGCTCCAAAGATAGGCATGCAAAAAAGGACAGAAGACAGACATGTTTCTAATGGACTACGCAGACAAGAGGAATTCCCAGAATACTTACAATTTTTACAGGTATATATTAAAAAATAAGGATTTTTATAACACCTGAACTCATTTGTACATGCATTGTAAAAATCAGATTTCCCAATCATAAATACAGGAGGGGGAAAAAAATAGTTCTTATCATCAAAGTTGAGCACAGTGACAATTTTACCCTCCTTTCAATTTGACCTAAAGGAATATTCAAAATAGAATCCACAGTCACTGGATGAGTATTAGGTGGACACTAAACACAGCTGTTTGCCCAACTTCTGAAAGCAAAGGTATCAGCATGTTCTAATGTTGTTCACAACAGCTTTTTTCCTTTAACCAGTGTGCTGTTCCATCAAATTATACGAGCAGACAATGCAAGTAGGAAAGGCCTAAGCTATACAGAAGTTGTCAACTACACAAGTTCACATACTTCAATAAAAGTGGACTATATATAGAAGAAATCTAAGTTTCAATTTGTAACCATCCACTAGAAAAATTCTGCAGTGAGGATCTAATCAAAATTCCCTGTCTTCAGCAATATGAGGAACATATTAACTCCACCTCTGTAAAACCTCGGAAACTTATGGAGATTCACCCCACATTGCCTTGGTGTTGCATCATTTTAATAAACTCAGGATGGGCAACAACATGTTTTCAATCTTCCCCATTGCTCCTCTCCCACCTCCCCTGTGTCCTATTGCTAATCTAAAAATCATCCTTCACTGTCTCATTCCAGTTGCAAAATCCATTATTTCCTTTCAGAAATGCATCTCCAGCTGCTAAGCAGACTGCAACATGCAGTATTTTTACCTGTCTGCCAATTATTTTTCTCCACATCAAGATTAGCCTCACCTACTTATCTGCATCTATTTCCACGATGATTTCCATCTATATTCTCTGCCAGCCATGCAAGTTGCTTGAGCTTTGCAGACTATGCTGCATCTGCTTAAGAGTTACCAATGTCATTTCCTGCTTAAATCCTGCCTCACCTTATTGCAATAAAAGTTGTCCATAATTTTCATCCCTATACTGCCATAGAGAAGCCACAGCACAAGTTTCTCCACCAAGCTGAGAGAAAAAACACAATGGTGAGGGCGCAGACAAATAAAAGGAAGCATCTACTATCTTCTCTACATCTATCTACTTCCTTCTCTATCTACCAAACAGAGACAAAGAAGCCATCGTGTGAGCTTCTTGCTACAACAAATGCAAGAATGACCTCATCCTTCACACTGCTTCAGCTTCCCATGGCATTCTCACACAGTGTTCCTGGACTGACAAATACAACGCTGTCATGGAGAAGAAAGCCATTCCTAAAAATGAGATAGAAAGTCTAATAATCTGCTACAACCACATCACGTTTTTAACTAAAATGTTCTTAAACTACTGTTTACCCATCTTCATGCAGCCACCTTCAGTGTTATCTTCCAGACTCCTGCTGCAAGACTAACCACTCTTCAGCAAGAATCGTTTCCTATCCCAGAGATCGCGAGCATTTAGATCCACACTCGAGCCTAACTTTCAACTACGGTCCTCTTCAATAAATTTCAGTCATTTAGATGAAACTCACACTGACTGTACTGGGATCAGGATTTCAGTCTTTTTCTTTGCTACTGTAACACCACACAGGTAAGTGGGACTGATAAAAGTAAGATTTTTTTAGTTTTATACATTCCTGAAGTGCCAACAAGAGGAGAAAGTAAGTCTATATTAATGTAATTTGCATAAAAAGAATATAACCATTACAGTTATTTCCTCATGACAACAAAACTCATAATGAAAAACAGGTAAGAAATTGCTTTTTGTGAGAAGGAGGAGGGTTGGACTAAAGGTCTTTTTTAATAAAAAGTCTTGATGCCTAATATCCTGTCCACAACAATTATGTTATACTTGGTGTAAACTTCATGGTTTTCAGTGAGATAATCCCAACCAAAATACAAAGCACAGGACATTCTAAATGTTATAAATGTCCTTGTAGGACAAGGGGCAATGGATGCAAGCTAGCACACAGGAAGTTCCACCTCAACATGAGAAGGAACTTCTTTACTGTGAGGGTTACAGAGCACTGGAACGGGCTCCCCAGAGAGGTTGTGGAGTCTCCTTCTCTGGAGACTTCCAAGACCTATCTGGATGCGTTCCTTTGTAACCTGCCCTAGATTCTATGGTCCTGCTTGGCAGGGGGGTGGACTCGATGATCTCCAGAGGTCCCTTCTAACTCCTAACATTCTATGATTCTATGATATCTCTAAGTACAAACTGTCTGACTTTTCCTCTTCCCTACCTGCTGGGAAGGCAAGCAATCAGAAGGATCCCCTCCAGAAGCAATCTCTGGTAGGTCTGTAAGGTCTCAGAGAGAGGGCAAGTCTGAATATGGAAGAGAGGAATGGTCCTGAGATGCAGGAAGGTTGGCTCCATTCTGGCTTCATCCCCAAATCCCCTGTGACACTAGGAAAATTGCACTCTCTCTCTGAGCCCGAGTTCTGTGGGTACTCACTGGGACCCTGGCAGCACCTCTTTTTAGACCCCCTTGTCCCCAGCTGCAAGCTCCTCGGGGCAGGGACTGACCCTCACAGCTCGCCACCGTGCTGCAATCTCTGGCCCAGTGCCTCTAGGTGCTGCTGTGCTACCAGCAAAGGATTCCCTGGCAGGAGGAAAGGGAAAAGGATGGCAGGAACTTCCTCATGCTGCAGGAGAAAACTGCAACAGTTCTGGATCACCAGAAAGTGCATTTTTTAAATTCATCTTGTTCATTCTTATGTAAACCAGCACACAGAGCAAGGCTATCCATCCATATTTCCTGCAGGGATTGAAGCAGAGGGAATAAGCCCAGGCAGCATGCTCTGCATCACATTTTGACTAAATGGCAACTGAAGTTTATCTTTTCACAAAAATAAAAAAGAAGAGGTTAAACTGAGTTAATGGCATTGCTGTGTTAGGAGTTAATCCTGTTAGGTCAGAACACAAGTGATTTGTCACAGAGAACAGTAATGCACATGAGGGCTGGTGCTTGCAGGTGAGGCTTAAAGCTTCAGGCATTAACAAATTAATATTTTGCCTAATTAGATATTGATCACTAACACAAAGTATGTCATGACCACCATGAGCTTACCACATTGCACTAACCAGTGATGGAAAATCAGAACACGTACCAGAAAGCATATTAGTGGCTTCTCTTCTAGGAACTTTACTCAGACATTTGGCTAACCTGTGAATCTCATCCTGCTGTTTCCTAAATGAGTGGCAAATTTTCCCTTGTTTCCTTAGGGCAACCTCAGAGTTTTCCTCTTCACTGTCATAGTATCATTTTCACCTCGCATTAAGGTAAAGTATTATTCCTCCTTTCCTGATGCCTCACAGAATGCAAATTTAAGGTGTTCATTACCCAGCTGATCCCATGCCAGCTGAGACAACCAAGGGAGTTAATTTTGTCTTGCCGCCGGTAGAGAGATGCTGTATTAACAGTGTCATCTTGTGTGTATCCCATGCTGTGCAGGATATAACATGAATTGTTTGTGGCCAGATGAACTCTTAACACCATCCCACAAATATACTGCAAGCACTGAAACAGTAAATAACCTGATCTGCCTGTCCTGGGTAATAAGGACTGACAAAGTCCGTGTTGCACCCCTGATAGCACACAGATACTTCTTATCTAAGGAGTTTATTACTGTATGTACTGCAGAGAGAAAGAAGGAAGAAGATTGTATAACTTAACCCTGGTTGAGCTGGTTCATGGGCCCTCTCTGAAAGTCCCCACGGGCCACTGTATTTCCTTTGAAATAGCAATCCCAGCTTAGTGAAGGGATAGTGCACAATCAGGCACAAACCTTAGAGAATGACTCTTTAATAGCTCCATCTGGGAACCCTCCTCTTAACAAATGCATTTAACACCTATATGTGATCTCTGGTGGCTGTTGCATGCTGATGTATGATGCTGCTCATAAAATCAGTAGGTCTCAGATATACAGTGAGAATTAGTTGGGTGGAAGAGAGCGATGGTAGGATGCAGTGACAAGAGCAAGTGGAAAGTGCTCTTCTGCAGCACAGGTGATCCTAGGACATATAGGAGGCATACATCTCAGGGAAGGAAAAGGGTTGTTAACCTTGGTACATTTAGTTATCACCACTTCATTGTGTGGAAAATAGTCTCTGACAGGAGCCATGAAGACACTTCTCAGCTGCAGCAGTGTCCCCACAATCCAGGAGGAACGTTGAACTGTGGGCAGGAGGTCCTGCAGGGACCAGATACAGACAACACACCATAGGAAGACAAACCTACAAAGGATTGGGTCCTACCTACTGCTCTGTAATGTTACACCATGTCCCAGACAAGAAATAGTACTTGAAAAACAGCAGGGAGCAAAGGCATTGCACAGCCTAAGCCACCTCCCTGACAAAGCTGTAGACAGATCCTCTGTTTCTCATTTTTCTGCAATGTGTGTTAACACTTGCTCCATGTCACTTATGCAGTTGTGGCAAAAGCTAAACACTGAGAGCAGGTACCTGCGTTCACTCTTGATGCAGCCTGTGGGCCATGCATGGATGCTGTTTGAGATCTGGTACTTTGCTGAAAAAGTCACTGGCTGTTCCCACTACCTGCACATTACTGCCGTGGCAGACTGAGCCTTCAAGTTTGAGCAGTTCCCACACAAAAGTGCATTTTGCAGCACTTTCCCTCCAGCCTATTTCAAAACCATACTGTTAAACAGCCCTTGCCAGCACCCTTCATTCCTATGCTGTTTTCATATAGCCTATGGCAAACTTCCCACTTGTATGAATATACACTCTCAAGGCAAAACTGTCATTAAAATGCAGTTTCTCCAGTGCTAAGCAGGGAAAGCACCTGGAGAATCCAGTCCTCATGCCAGAGATCTTAATGGCTGCAGAGACAGCCCCCCACAATATCCTGCTGACCCTAGGTGGGCATTGATGCAGTGACTGACCATCTGCCATTGCTGCCCAGACACAAAGCAGATCCTGGTGAATACATGAACAGGCTTTCAAAAGATGATGTTGGGTGGAATAGATTTAGGCTTCTTGCCTACTAGCCAAATTCTCACACTCCCCCCCTATGTGCATATGCACGCACCACAGCTTCTTTGCATTGGGAACTGGGATGTTATTTCTAATTTTTATGGTATTTGTTGATACTGCTGCAGGCATTTGGGTTTTGAGTGAAAAGAAGAGAAGGCACTTTTTGCTTTTCAATACTGGAGTATGCCTGTGTCTGCATGCATGTTGTGCATCTAAGGCAGTGTTACTGATACCTGGTGGTTTTTTTTCTGGAGAAGAATGGGTACCAAACCCTATCTTCTTCAGCACTACACACATCATCTCTTGCCCTGTCTTGCAGTACCTCCTGTAATTAGGTTTTATGTTAGAGCTCAGAGTCCATTTTCTGTGTCAGACAAATGCCTCAGCAAATTTTGGCTTGAGGATTGGTATCAAGCCAGAATTTATAGCAGAAACACAGGTTTTATTTTTCACTGAATTATATCTTAACAAATATCAGGAGGTGTGATAATTACCTGCTGGATGAAACACACTTTTAAAATCATATTATTTGTTCCAAATGCACTGTTTCTGGTATTTTCTCCATGGGTTGATTTATTAATGACATCTTGCAAGCTGAGAAACTAGGGCTTTTCCCTTCCAGCCTTTAACATAGGTCAAGTGCTATGTTTGAGATTACTAACTCAGACCCATTGTAAGCTTCCCTAAAACACAGAGATAATTATCTGCTTTTAGTACAGCAGATGCTCTTGCAAGACCTCCTGTAACTCTGTGTTACTTTTGGCCAAAGCTACATCATTCTATCAGAGGTAATGGCTGTCAAGCAAGCCAAGGCTGTCTTCCTTCAAGTGTCGGTTCCATCCTACCACCTTACACTGATGACTGAGAAATGACATCACAAGAGTCCAGCAAAGCAGAAGCTGCTCATAGCTGAGTGCAGCTTCACTGTAGCTGGAAAAACTTCCAGTTAGAAGAACAGTCACTGCTAAAAATGGATTCAGGTCAGCTTTTTCAATGCTTTCTCCCAGGCAGGATATTCAGTGAGTTGTCCTAGGCTCTGAGTACACTTTCTCTGCCCAGTGTGGACAGGTTGTTTCCTTAATCAAGAGTCCCCGCATGTCAGACATATCACAGCTGTCTTTCTGGCCCATTTCATCTCTACATTCTTATCGCTGCTTTACTTTCTATTTAGTTTATTCTTAAAATCCTCTACAACTAACTATGTAGCCTCACACAACATAGAGATTCAGTTCAGGAGAACTAGTGGAAGAATATAAAAAATGCGTCAGTCGTTACTGTAGGTGGGACAGAAGACAAACTCACTCATTTTTCTGAGGAAAGAGATTATATTTAGCACCGGGATAAACCTTCACTGTGGACATTTAGAAGACAAAGGTATGCCCTACAGACATCTTAGGCTCTCAGAGGCTGTTCAGGATCCATTATTAAGTGTGCTCATTGGCCCTCTCTATTAACACTGGCCTAAAACAGACAGCGTGCCACAGACGTTTTCTGTCAAATACCTGAGATTCAAACATACATAATATAGGGGCTGATTATGCTTCAGCATCTTTTCTAATAAAATATTTCTTAGAAATAAAACACTAAACACATGGAAACTATAATGAAACAAGGCAACAACGATAACACCATTGTATCTATCTGAAGTAATGATGGGGGTAGATCAGATAATGAAGGTGTAAAATGGATAAACATTGGCATGTCTAATACCCATAATAAATTCTAGGACATTGAAAAGACTGCATGATATCATAGAATCATAGAATAGAAATATCAACAAACAGTTCATAACACTAACAACAACAGCCTTGTAGAAAAAAAAAAATATATTTAGAGTGCTAGTAATTGAAGAAAAGTGCCCCAAAACACAGAAAACATCATAAAATAGATGTATCTAACATGCAAAATAATCAGAGCAATTCTCCTGCTTGTCCTCAGCTTCTTGGCTAAGGCAGCACCTCACAAAGCATCCTTTTGCTCTTTTGGTTTCATCTTCACATGTGCAATGGGGTAACTAGTGCTAATGATAAGAGTGACTTTAATTCCCATGGCTTTAGCATTAGCAAATCCTGTGCAGATTCCTCTACCTGACAGGCAGGAAACTTTGTTAGAACAAAACATTTTATGCTGCTTAAAAGTCATCATTTTATAATGAGAAAGAGAAAAGGAAAAAGATCCTCTGTGCCAGTGTCACAAGAAGCAATCTGAAGTGGTCTGTGGGGATGGCATTGCTGCTGGTGTACCCTGTCTCACCCAACATATTTGTCCTGCGATGGAAGCAGCAGAGGTGAGAGTGGGCAGCAAGTTAGACGTGACTGTAGTGATATGTCAGAAAACTGAAGCATGAGCTCTTCAGGGTGGCAGCCTCACAGGGCAGGGCTTCAATAGCTGCACCCACCTCTGCTGCAGTGCTGCTCAGATCACATCAAATCCACTGATTTATAAGACAGAAGGATAGATATGTCTTTCTTAGCCAACCAGTCCTCACTTCAGAGTTCACTGTTAGGCCAGAATTAAAACCAACAAGTCTACTGAGGTCCAACAGCCCCAAATTTAGCAATATGTTGTAAAAAGCCGTAACAACTCTGCAGGTCCCTCTGGATGTCACTGGGGATGAAGAGAAAAGGGGTGAAACTGGATATCTGTCAGCACTAACAGACTAATAAAAATGTCTCACAGAAGGTAGGGCTGTGACTTATCCTCAGAGTTTCCTCATCATTTTGCAGCCAAGGAACCAAGGCACAGTAATTGTGTTTGTAAAAGAGATTCCTTTCACCATAAGATCATTGTCTAGTAACAGCTGCCCCTGTAAGAGGCACGTGTACCACAGCCAGCCCAGCTTACTGCCACAGAACCAGACCCAGCCACAGGGATGTTTCATCAGCTCCCCTCCTCCTCAAAAAGCAGTCCAAATATACTCTGCTGTCATGCTGAGCTTAGCTTTGCAGCAGATGTGGTATGTTTGCAAGTGATAGCCATTCCTATCATATATTGAAATTAATTTCTCAGACAAAAATCTGCTTTATGAATGAAAATGAGCAGCAGACACATCAACACAAGCAGAAGCGTGTGGCCAGCAGGACAGCAACACCATTTCTGATAAAAAAGCCTTTCCCACTGTTCCCTTCCCCCATATGATAATTTAGTTATAATGCCATTTTTCCAAGACAACAAAGTGCATATATTTTTCTGTTTTCAGATGACTGCTGTAAAGTGGCTGTGCTTGAGAAAATTAGTTTTTATCATTTTAATCATCTAATCTTCATAAACATTTTAACGCAAAACCAAAAACTACTTAACACACAGCAAGATAATTAATATTGAAAATAAACTCTGCAGGGGAACTGTATTACCTGCTGCCTTGCTGGGGTGTGTGTCCAAGCTGGAGCAGTACCATGCTGCAGGCACCTCCCAGGCGGGATGTATGGTGGGGC
>JAVSBS010005746.1:27695-47255 GCA_033124195.1 Coracias cyanogaster | reverse complement strand
CCAAGGCCGGGGTACGCTGTGGGATGCGTGCCGGGGCGCGGGTGTTTGTCGCCTCCTCTCCTAGTTCTGTCCTGGGCTCGAGGGGGAGCCTCGCTCCCGTCCCTGAGCGGAATAAGTTGCCGGGGTCACGGGTGTATCGCTTTGCGGAAAGAAACCCAAGTCGGCCTTCGCCGGTGTCCCTCGCTGAACGGTGCCTGCCCGCTGCTAGCCGTAACCTCCGTGCCCTTGCCTGGTGGTTGCTGGTGAAGGAGAGGCGCTGGGAGCGGGCAGGCGTCTGCCAGGGGTCCGGCGGTAGCGCACGGCTGGGGGTGGGCAGCCTCTTCTCCCGCGGTGTCTGCTTCAAGCGTACGCACCGTCAGGAGCAAAACCCTGCAGGGAACGGTATCGAAGCTTCACGTTGTGCTTCTGTACGGTGGCCTTGTCCAGCTAAATTTTCTCCTTAGTTCGTTAGACGCTGAATTTTCCCACTACACCGATTTGTAAAGACCGTGCGTGTTCCTAAATCATATAGACATAGGTAGGGCACTTGGTCAACTCTGTAAGGTTATTTCAGTGTGGATTTAGAAATTTACTTAACTTTCCTTTATTTAAAGTTGATTGTCACAAACCAAGATTAAAAATATTTAAGAGAAATATTTTGAAATTTACAGGTTATTATAAAATTTGAAGTTAAAACATTCCATAGCAGATACTAAATTAATATCATAGCCGGATATGGTATTGAAACATACTGCTTATAGGTTGATGAATATTTTTTGTGAACATATGTATTAGTGCTTTAACAAATTTCCATATAACTGCTGTTGAGTTTTTAAGTCTCACGAAAGTACTTTGCTTTCTGTAGGTTGTGTTGAGACCTTTTTTTTCTCTGTGACAGAAATTTGTCTGAGCTGTCAGAATAGTTGGATCTTCGTGCTGCTGTTCAGGTTACGGCTAGGACTACTTGGATTCCAAAGTTCTTAATTAATCACTAGGAGTTGCCATAAAATACTTTTCTTTTTTTTTTTTTAAATGATTTTTTTTTGCTTCTGTATTTATTTGCTGCCTTGGTAATATCCATTTCTCACTAATAACGATTTTACTTTGTAGATTAGGGTTGCCCAAATTTAAAAACACTATCCGTCAAACAGGACATACTGTGCAAGGCAAATTTCAACTAGAAATAGCGATAGTAGTAGAAATGGTTTTACTGGTGCTGTCAGATTTTGCATAGTCAAACTATAAACCCATAGAAACTGGATTGCTCTAATCCAGTCTCCAGAGAGAGAGTCCCTGCACTGGTAATCGATGTATCTAGTCTCAATAGATACATCAATCTGCACCTCTTCCTTGCTGTGAAATTAAATTGTAATGTAGATGACTAGTATTAAAGGCAGCATGACTGAGTAGCAAGTGAACTAACAGGCAGTTAAATTGTATTTCCAAACGTCGTACTTTGTGAATATCTGTTCCTTTTTCCTTGTTTTTCATATCAGAAGAGTATATCAGCATGGAAAAATAGTACTTGCAAAATGATGCTTGTGTGATGAAAAGTTGTTGATGTCATTTGCTTATGACTACAGTTGTTTATAAAGAATTGACCAAATTTCTGAATGTTATGTTTGCCATTTCAATAATCTCTTAATTTTCTTGGGCATAAAGATGACTGTACAAAATTTCAGGACCCTCAGATAAACATAGGTATTGATTCTCTGACACCTGATCACTTGGAAGATTTTTACTCTATTCTTGATCTTTCTATTACCTGTAGGAAAAGATGTAGAAATTCAGCAGTGTGCAGTCAAGTTGGTTATTAGCTGAACTACAAAAATTCTGAGCCTGAAGTCTATAGTGAAAGAAGTGTGTTGGCATCTCTGCTTATTCTCCCTCACTAGTATCCCAAACATTAGGCTGTCTTTTCTCTGATATTTGTGAGAGGCCATCGCTTTTGTCTTGTACAGAATACATTTTCACTTCTTTCTGTGTCCATAACCTTGTTTAAACACAAATAATTATTTAAGTTTTGTGCTCTGTAATGTCCAACTTCCTTTGAGCTCCATGATAGATAACATTGTTAATGCTTTGTGAAAAGAAAATCTGTATTGTTTGGTTCTAGGTTATTGAGCTTGACTTCGATCAGTTACCTGAGGGTGATGAAGTTATAAGTATACTGAAACAGGAACACACTCAACTGCACATATGGATTGCCTTAGCGGTTAGTATAAATACCAGTTATGTGTTTAAATACTGTGTTCAGATTATCAAATAAAAATTTTCCACTTCCTTACTGACCAGACATAGCTGAATTTTGTACATTCACTGATTCTGGGGCAGATTTTTCTGATTTGATATATGCTTGTAAAGATTTTAATTTAGTCTTCTTTCATTAAACAGTGCTTTTTGGGGACTACTTTCTAAGTTTGTTTTTGTTTTCCTGGTTTGTGTCTTTGATTATGTACTTCATAAAAAAGGGGGGAATAGTATCTGTACTATAGGAAGTATGGCAGTATGTGCAAAAGGCCAAAGAAGTTTGAAGGAAAAACAGTTGATTCCTCACTTAAAACACAGGTCTTACAGCTATTTATAATGTAAAAACACTAATTTGGGATGATGACAGAAAAAATATTTGGAAATATTGGAATGCATTTGTCTGATTATCCCTATATTTATGTTTATTTATCCCTACATTCAGAAAAAGAATCTGTGGGATCAACTTGATATACTACTTACTGGGATAGAATTGTCTGTTAAAACTGTATGTTTTATAGCTGGAATACTACAAACAAGGAAAAACAGAAGACTTCGTGAAGCTCTTGGAAGCTGCACGCATAGATGGTAACTTGGACTACAGAGATCATGAAAAAGATCAGATGACATGTCTGGATACTCTGGCAGCGTATTACGTACAGCAGGCTCGGAAGGAGAAGAACAAAGATAACAAGAAGGAGCTGATTACGCAAGCTACCTTGTTGTATACTATGGCTGACAAAATTATCATGTATGATCAGGTAAAACCAAAATCTGTTTAAAAACTTATGTTTATAAACTATTTAGTGATTGTAAAGAAAGTAAGTATTGATTCACTAAAGGGAAGATAGAAACTGCTCAGGCTTTAAAGCCTGTTAAGTGTAGTACTAACATATAAGCAAAACTTGAAAGTGTCTGGAATGTGTCCAGTGCCACCAGGAATAATTATCTCTAGTTTGGGACACCTGATAGAACTATGTCTGTCAACTTCTGGGGACTGGGAAAGAAGAATTGGTTGTAACTCTCTTGCTTGATAATACATGACCATTAGAAGTGGATGATGAAGACTTTTGGGGTTATTTTCATTCCTAGTGTAAGTGAAATTAATTGTAGAAAGCATTATAGCATAGCCAGTTTCTTTCACATAGTCTAATCTTCATATTTTACAAAGGTAAAGGTGTTGCAAATTTTTTTTTCCTTGTCTAGAATCACTTGTTGGGCCGGGCCTGCTTTTGTCTCCTTGAAGGTGATAAGATGGACCAAGCTGATGCACAATTCCACTTTGTGCTCAACCAGTCTCCAAATAATATTCCTGCCCTTCTTGGTATGAGTTTATGGGTATTTGTGTAAAAACTTGGTCTCTGCAGTTGAGTTTTGGAATGTATTCTGTGCTTAAGAAGAGGGTGGATATGTGAGTAGAAAGAACGAACGTGGTAAGGAAGTGTGCGCTTTTCACCAGAAACACATGACAGATGAAACTTGGGAAGTATACATAGATGGACAAGCTATGAAAAAGTATGGTGCTAACTAGCATCTTCTGAAATGTGTGGGCATACATCAAGTCCAGCTACTTGTATTTCCCTGATGATGTCAATAGAGCTGTATACTCTGCTAAAGGTGAAGATACCGGTTGTAAGGGATCAGTGGACTGTAATGCTTGCATTTTAATTTGTCCGCTAATTAATCTAGTCTTAGTAAGTGTCCTTCCTCTGGACCAGGAAAGAATTAAGTTTATGCAGAAAACCATGAAACTAAATTTAATGTGCTCCCATGTTTGGGTTTTTTTAAATATAGATATACTTGACATCATCAAAGATAATAGAAGTTTTATGTGTCTGAGTTTTTCTGTTAGTTTTTAACTGTGATTTTTGAAAATCAGCACAAGCCTACCAAATAATACTTAGGAGCTTCTGATTTATAACTGCTTTGTTTATATTTCTGTTTTATTTATAACTGATATGTTGTTACAGGTAAAGCATGCATTTCTTTCAACAAGAAAGATTATAGAGGAGCCCTTGCCTACTACAAGAAAGCATTGCGTACCAATCCAGGCTGCCCAGGTAAAACAAAGTATTTGCTAGTGAAAGTATTTGTTGTGCTTGCAAACGAACTCAACTCTTCCTTACTCAAAAACCCAAGGTTTTTTTTTTGTGATCTGTATGTCAAAAAAAATCCCAACCCTCATTATAGAGGAGGTCAGGTGTTTGTTGACTTCAAGTGTTCCTTAATTGCTAGAGAGGGAAATTGTGTTTAGGAAAATATCAGTGAGCTCTTGGAGTAATGGTTAAGTAAATGACCTATTAGCATTGATAATGAAACAGGACATGAAAAGTTAAGTTCTGACTGTAATGCATGATGTGAGTTTTCTGGTGGTGTATGATTCTTTTTATGTGCAAAAATCTGGGAACGCTACCAGTAGTGGCTGTGAAAGTGATACGTGTGATTTAGAGATACTAGTTCACAGTATTTGCATTAGGATCATAAATGGTCTAAAGTCTATTGAAAGATGTGGTATACTTTGCCATAACCTATCTGAAAAAGAATTTTTTACAAAGTTGAATCATTTGATCATTCAAGAAGAAATGTCTAGCTAACTTTTTTATTAATCTGTTTTTTCTGAAGGCCTACTACTTTCAGGTGAAGTTATCCTGCCTAAGAAATTTTCAATCCTTTCAACAGGCAATTTTTAATGCATTCTTCTATAATTTTAAAAGCATTTCCATGAAAGTCTTGTTTTATTTTTTTAGTATCAGAGTCTTTTGGAGATACAGACCAATGTTCTAGGGTGTACAAAAAAATCACTAATCTGTTAAAGTTAGTCTGGCTGCCAAGGGTAGGATTTATTCAAAACCAGCAAATCGTTAGATGGCATTACAGGTCCTAAAGAAATACTAAAAATTCTGCTTCCACTTTAGTTAATGTCCAGAATGTTAAAAAGTCATAAAGTTGAAATTTTGGGATTTTGAATGGTGTCATCTTGTTCTCTAGCTGAGGTTCGATTAGGTATGGGCCACTGCTTCGTGAAACTGAACAAGTTGGAAAAAGCTCGCTTAGCATTCAGCAGAGCTCTGGAGCTAAATTCAAAATGCGTAGGGGCTTTGGTTGGACTGGCCGTTCTGGAACTCAATAATAAAGAGGTGGGTCTGACTTAATAAGAATCCATGCTCAGTTTACTACTTAGCTGAAAAAGCAAAGTTTTTTTCCTTTGAAAGGTAGCCCAGTTTTTAAAAGGGGTAATAACTTCTGTGGTTAAATCCTTTTAAGCCTGTATCACTATTGAATGGTGTTACAGGTAAGTATCATGTGAGCAGCACTTTCTGAACAACCTTCTATTGTTAAAAATCTTTGACTATTGCTTATAGAGGTGTTAAGTACAGAGAAACAGTACTAGGTTAACTAATTGAATTAAAATAAAAATCTGTAGTGAGATGTGTGAATGTATGTCCAATCACTTGAAAAAAGTGATGAAATTTTAACTAGGCTGATGAAACAACGATCAAGTGGGGATCCTACCTCTCTAGATGGTGTATCACTAGAAAAACATACATGCTCATATATCTTAACTTGGATTGTAAGATCTGAGATGGTTAACCCCCATTAAGGAAGTTATCAGTGGAGGATGGGACCTTTAAGTGTTTTTAAAAAAATAATTGTTATGTAAATGTATGTTGTTTAAATTTAGTGTTACGCTATCTGTAGAAAACATAGCTCTCTAGAAAGGTTTTTTGTTAGCACGGAATGGTTAAAAATTACCTAGCTTAGTATGTCTTTGGGGAAAAAAAAAAAAAACTGCTAAGATTTCCATGAAGAATTCTGGAAAAAATGTGGGCATGAGAGTTTTCTTTCCTAAAACTACAGCGACAACTGAAAATATTCTGAAGTAAAAGTTTAATAAAATAATTCCATGGGCAAGAAACTAATGAAACTTGGTATCTTTCTTTTTATTCCTGAAGGTCTTTTAACTGTCCAGTCAGTCAAGGGATGAGCCCACACCTTAAGCTTCAAAAAGCTGTGATTAAAAGCTGACCCACTCAAATATATATAGATATTATTTTTGTCCTTTGTGAGAAGCATATAATCTATGCTTTACTTCAAACTGTTTTCACAACTTGCACTGCAAAGTTAGTGTAACATCAAAGATAGAGGGAGGGAGAACTTTCTCTGTTGGAAAATATTTTCTCTGAATTGCAGACGACTAATTGCCATCTTTTCTGTTCTTAGATATTTCTAATGTTACTCCCTTCTAGATGTTATGATGTCAATCAGGATTGAGATTACACCATGTTCTCTTTGAGGTCTATCTCAAAGCACTTGGGAGCTTTGAGACCTCTAACCAGCTATTGGATTTGATTGAAATTGGAAATGAGACTCAAATTATCAGAGAACTCAGACATACACTGTGATTATAAATTCTCTTTGTCTTTGAAAACTAAACCAATTGTTAGGTTTGGAAAGATAGTGCCTTTTCAAACTGAAATTATGTTTTTCAGCTGCCTACCGGACTCCTGTCTCAGCCCATAGAACCTAATATGTTCAGTAAGATAATGTTCTGCTGATAATAATTGCAAAGTAAAGCATAGATGTTACCCGATTCCTAGATACCATTGGTGTTTCTGTTCAGAAATAAATACAGACTTAATTTGCTGTGTTTGTGATCTGGGTCCTGTAGGTGTCCTAAGTAAATAGCAATTATTTTATCAGTTATGGATTTGAACTTATAGGTAGGTCAAATCTGGGCCCATGGAAAACTGTCTTTAAACTGTAATGTTTCGTTAGAAAACATGAAGTTGATATAATGATATCTCTGTGTAAACACTGCAAACTTCTACCATCTTTTAAAGTAGAATTTAAGTCCTAGTAGCTCTTAATTCCATGTCTGAAATTCTTGTTTAGAATTTGGACATGAGAATATTTTCATTTCACTATTGAACAAAGTGTGTAAAAGTTTGAAATCTAAACCAAACAGGAACTAGTGACATTGAACAGTAGAAGGAAGGCTATCAGGGTGTGAGTGTGAAATGTCAAGGGATACTAAGACTGAGGGTTTGCTGAAGAATAGTTTTGAAGATGTTGATAAAATACAGCTATTGAGATGTTGCTTATACCTGTCAATGTTTTATTTAGGCTGATTCCATCAAGAATGGTGTTCAGCTTCTCTCCAGGGCTTACACAATTGATCCCAGTAACCCAATGGTGTTGAATCACTTGGCTAATCACTTCTTCTTCAAGAAGGTAAGAGGTCTGTGGAATTTTACAGTTAAATACTTGATAACCTCTGAACAGCAATGATTCTGGTGTTAGATTCAGTCTCATTTCATCAGGCTAAGTGGTGCCTAATTATGGAACTGTTAATGTAGATGGACAAGCATAAAGGTTTTGATTTAAATTTTGTATAAACTTCTTTCAATAAAGCCAAGAAAAGGTACATTTATTTCTTAGATCAAGGTCACTTCTGTGTCCTGAAAGGCTTTTGTTTTGTTGTTTTTTTTCCCCTCTTCAGTGCCTTAAAATATGAAATAGAGAAAAGGACAGTAACCACTAAACCTGAATCTGTCGTTACTAATTTAGTCAGTGCTATGGCTAAACCTTCCTTGTATTTTTCATCTTTCCTTGTTTAAATAATAAATCACTTGACCATAAGTAAGAGAAGGCTTTCAAATTTTGTTTGACTTCCTTTTTTTCAGGACTATGGTAAAGTACAACACTTGGCTCTTCATGCTTTCCATAATACAGAAGTTGAAGCAATGCAGGCAGAGAGTTGTTACCAGCTGGCCAGATCTTTTCATGTACAGGTAGGGCAGTTATTAAAAGTCCCCTTTTGAGACTACGCTTAAAAATCTGTGTTATAAAAGTTTGTACAAAGCCTACCTGTGAAAACACTGCCTGTTCTTTGTTTACTACTTTTTAATTAGGAAGATTACGATCAAGCCTTCCAGTATTATTACCAGGCTACTCAGTTTGCCTCATCTTCTTTTGTACTTCCATTTTTTGGATTGGGTCAAATGTACATTTATCGAGGGGACAAAGAGAATGCATCACAATGTTTTGAAAAAGTTTTGAAAGCCTATCCTAACAATTATGAGACTATGAAAATCCTTGGATCTCTTTATGCCGCTTCAGAAGACCAGGAGAAACGGGATATTGCAAAGGTGAGTTTTGCTTCTGCCAGCATCATACTTGTGCATACAAGAATAGAAGTTCAAAATCAAACTTGAAATCAGACTATACATTAAGTTGCGTGAAACTCAGGGTTGCTTGGCTGTAGATATATAGAATATTTAATATTGGCTGTCGTGAGAGATCCTCCTAACTGTGGAGAATCACAGCTTCTGGACAGAGCTTAGACTGCTACTGGGCCCTAGCTAAAGCAAGTCCAGGAATTTAGAGGAGCCTCAGCCTAGTGTTTGTATTTGATACTATGGAAAGGACAATATTGTTCCCATATATGTTAAAATTACCTGAAGATGGTAAGTTAGCTAGTGATTTCCTGAAGACAGAAAGTTAGCCAGTGATTTCTAGAAAGCACTTGCCTTAGCTTATCTGGAAGGACAATGTTACATGGGTTTTTTAGTTTTTTAAATGAAAGAGTAAGAGTTGGGTAAAGAAGTGCGAAAAATGTTAGACATCACTTCTCTAGCTTCTCATGTTCGTTTAATAGTTTTTGCTTTTCTAAGACTTTAAGCAGATACTGTGTTCTACAGAAAAATGCAATAATGAAGGAAGGAAAACAAGGCAATTTTTTGGTGACCAAATTGTGCAAATGTTTTCTTTTGCAGTATGATTTCTCTTTCTAGTCTTATAGTTAATACCATGGTTCCTCTGATTTTGCTGATATATTTTCTTTAAAAGTTTGTGTCCACAGAGGCATAATTATTTTCTGCTGTCTTTCAGGGACATCTAAAGAAAGTCACAGAACAATATCCTGATGATGTGGAGGCATGGATTGAGCTAGCCCAAATTCTAGAACAGACCGATATACAGGTATTATGAATATATACTTGGTGAATTATGTGTGTGCTTTTCATAAGAGCACATAGAGTGCATTCTCTTGTTTCTTTCATCCACTTACTCTTTCTTTGTAAAGGGTGCACTGTCAGCCTATGGTACAGCGACGCGCATTTTGCAAGAGAAAGTACAGGCTGATGTCCCACCAGAGATTTTGAATAATGTGGGTGCTCTACACTTCAGGCTGGGAAACCTAGGAGAAGCCAAGGTATGCAATTATTCAAAGTTTGAATTGATCACCCGGAACCTTTTCCTTAAAATATTCTGGAGTGCTTTATTCCTTTTTTCTTTTTATGCTTCAGAAATATTTCTTGGCATCGCTGGATCGTGCAAAAGCAGAAGCTGAACATGATGAGCATTATTACAATGCTATCTCTGTAACAACGTCCTATAACCTTGCCAGACTATATGAGGCAATGTGTGAATTTCATGAAGCGGAAAAGCTGTATAAAAACATTTTAAGAGAACATCCTAATTATGTTGATTGTAAGAAACGTTTGGTATTTTCCACAATCCTCCTTATAATACCGAAAGTCTACCCATTTACAGTGTCTTCTGGTCTCCTTATAACTGTCTTCACTTCTTTTCATAGTAGTTTTGGGGTTTGCTTACCCTAGCTGCTATTTTCCCTGCTCCCTCCTGCCTTTTTTTTTTTTCTTAGGGCCTCCATCATCTTTAGAAGACTTAGAGCTGGAGACTGGGCTGTAATTATTGGTAAATCATACTGTACTCCAAAAATCTAGCAAAAATACCTTATCTAGACTTGCATGCCTTTGCTCGCTTGCTCCCCACCTGCACCAAAGCCGTAGCATCTCAGCACTTGGGTGCAATCAAGGCCATCCACGTGCTATACCCAGGCTCTTCAGCTCTACCAGTATGGTTGGAAATAGAGACTCTTTGGGAGAATCAGTTTGTCTTGGACGTTGGCCTTCTTCCAGGTGAGGAGGGCTGTTCAGGATGTTAGCGCAGCTTCTGTGGCACGTCTTTGTTTTTTCTCCTCACTGTGCTCTTACTCTTGCCCCCAAGTAAGCTGACCTGTGATGTTTGCTGCAAGGGCGAGCTGGTAGCCCTTGCTCAGCAGGCTGCAGCACACAGCATACCCCAGCCTCATCTATAGCCCTTTCTGTACTTTTCTTCTCTTGTCACCTGCCAACTGTTACTCTTCCCAAAGCTTGTGGAGATAGGAGAGACATTTAAAGTAGCGGGAGAAGAATTATATACCTGATGTATCCTTCTTTATTTGAAGTTTCTTGGTTGTCTTTATCTTATGAAACCAGTTAAAAACATTTAACTGTTAGAAACCTGCAGTTTCTGTATCGCCATTGTGGATGGACATTCCTCTTACTGTGGTGTGTCTCACTGTGACTAGAACATAAAAGGTGTCTTCGTGTTTGCTGTCCTTAGCAGATCAAGAAAAAGATGGCTTTTGAAATTTATGCATGGCCAATATTTTCTTCATTGGAGATTACTTTAACCTGTTTCCTGATTTTTATTTTACTTTATATTTTTAGGCTACTTGCGCTTGGGAGCTATGGCTAGGGATAAAGGAAATTTTTATGAGGCTTCTGATTGGTTTAAAGAAGCACTTCAGATAAATCAGGTTTGTAACGCTCTTAAGTGTTTAAACACTTGAAACAGACTTAATTTTATTTTCCTTTTCTTGCCTTATTATTTTGTTTGCTCACAAACTGGAGGAAGAAGAGAGAACTACTGTAACCTTCTGTCTGTGTGTTTCGTTTGCTGTGTTATTTTTTTAAAACATGGAATTCTATTTAAGAAAAATAGTGCTTTATAGTTGAAAAGGTAACCTTGCAAGGGAAGACAACGGTTTTGCAACTTGAAGTGAATTCTTGTTTAGGACCATCCGGATGCTTGGTCTCTGATTGGCAATCTTCATTTGGCTAAACAAGAGTGGGGTCCGGGACAGAAGAAGTTTGAAAGAATATTGAAACAGCCCTCCACACAAAATGATACTTACTCCATGCTGGCGCTTGGCAATGTCTGGTTGCAGACTCTACATCAGCCCACAAGAGACAGAGAAAAGGTAATGGGCATCTGTCTACCCTTTGTGTGCTTTTATTTATTTAATTTCCATATGCTTTTAGCTGCTCATGGCTTTTCCTTGATGCTGATCTGTCATCTTATAGTTCATAAAACTTCTGGATAGATCTTTTAATACCCCATTATAGAAATGAGTGGCCAATTGGGATACTTCTTTCTACAGGAGAAGCGTCATCAAGACCGTGCATTGGCAATCTACAAGCAAGTACTCAGAAATGATCCAAAGAACTTGTATGCTGCCAATGGCATAGGTGAATATTAGTCTCTAATTTTCCATCATAGGTGATGATGTTCTTATGTTTTATGCTTTAATATAGAATTGTTTTTGCAGGGCCTGAACACTATGGTAGGGTTCAGGAAAGGATAGCTTTCGTATGGCACCTATGTCACTTAATTTTTAATGGGGAACTTTTTTCAGGCAATACTTTCATTTTCTTTGGTAGGAATACAGAGTACATGAACCTGGAAGCTGACACTGTGCATATTACTTTCCCCTTAGGAGCTGTCTTGGCACATAAAGGATATTTCCGTGAAGCTCGTGATGTCTTTGCCCAAGTGAGAGAGGCAACAGCAGATATCAGTGATGTATGGCTGAATTTGGCACATATCTACGTAGAACAGAAACAGTACATCAGTGCTGTGCAGATGGTAACATCTATAAATTGAACCTTGTAATATGTTGAGTTAGATGGCTTCTGGATGTTTTGCTGCTGTCATAGCAGCTGTGAAAGTTTCCGAATAATATTTTAAGTTACGGGTCTATTTCTAGCATAGTGTTGGCTGTCAAGTCTAGATTTAAAAACCAAGTTCCAAATGTGGGTAAGGAGTCGCGAAGCACCTACCAACTTCTACACTTGATCTCTTAACTCTGCTACCAAAAAAATTGTTAGAATTTTTGTCTTGGAATTAGTTTTTAGTTAGTGTAGTTACTGTATGTGATTTACATTCGGATATTACTGAAGTAAGTGCAATTTGCTGCTGGGATTTTTTTAATAGCAACACTTCCTATTTTTTTTCTTGCAAATGATTGCCTAAGTATCAATCAGAGCTGTCTGAAAAGTTGGCTGTGCTATAGTTTCTTTCCCACAGTTACTATCACAAGATAATTCATGTTGGAGGAGATCTATTAGGGTCATCTAGTTTGACCTGCTCAAGCAAGCTAACTTCCAAGTAACAACCTATTCTAACTAAATTACTCAATTAGCTGATCAAAAGCATACAAGTAAGCTAAAAAAAAAAAAACATTTATTTGGACAGGACAGCAGCTCAGCACAAACTTGTTTCGTTAAGATTGAGTCCACAGCAAGGCTAAAAAAAAACTTAATTCAGAGCTGTGCTGAAGCTTTTTGTGATGATTATATGGTAGAGATACTGGACCTTTCTTACCTGATCAAGACCTCAGCAGTCGCTGTCCTCCAGTGAACTACTGTTAAAACGCTTTGGTAACACCATCAGATTTATTCTTTTGTGTTTGGGGTCTGTTGTCTCCTTTAACACCTTATCTGTTTTTATTGACAAAAGGCCTAATGAAAAACTGGTTTTAGTAATTGTTTAAGCAGTGAATTACAGTGGGAAACTGGGTATCATTTTCACCTTTTGCTTTGTCAGAAGAATAGTGTACTCATTTGCCAATATATTTTAGTAAAGCTGTTAGTAGAAATGTGTTTATTTACTGAAGTGTTTTATTGTTCACTGGGTTCTGCTATGCAGTCAGCCACAGCCTGAAATACTGGATATTGGACTTAAAGGGAGATGAATTGAATTTAATAGCCTAGCTTACTGCAGCCACAACAATTACAGTAGAGAACTCACTAGAATAAAGTATACAAAGTCGAGTCTGATTTAAGCTACATATAAAGTGTTTGACTCTGAGATGAGTGAAAAGTGGGCACTCACAACACAATGTGATCCAAGAGTAGTAACTTCAGGCACTGCAGTTCAGGGCAGTTTCTGTAATTCAGCTGGAAATAAAAATTACCTTGTAGTTCTTATTATTTCGGAAGTTTAGAAAGGGTGAATGATTCCTTGAGAACACAATGTCAAGCAAAAGGCACTCATTACTGAAAAGGCTAAGTTTCGTAATTGTTTGAAGCTGTGATACTAGACTCACAAAACCAATGGTAACAAGTCCTCTTTTACACTTTAGAAAACCTAGATGTACCTCAGCATGCCAAGTTGTTCAGCTGGGTGGACAGAACAAATTTCATGTTGTCTGAAAAGCATGGATTTTTTTTTTTTAACTAATTGCATCATATATATGGAATTTTTGCATTAAATATATTTTTAATTTGTAAAATTACTTTGTACGAATACAGAAAATAGATTCTCTCCCCCCCAAACTGCAGAGAATAATTGAGTGCTCTTAAAATGAGTCTTGTTTGTTGGACTTTGTTACAATAGATGGTACTTGCAAAGTATTCTGTTGTATTTGAAGATCTATGGAGACTCTTGGGCTGCTGCTGGTTTCCAGAAAAATCAGGTACTTGCTATGGAATAGCAGGAAGAAAAAGGGGTATCCAGGTAGCATGGCACACTTCCTTTAAAAAGTAAAAACCTCTTAGCAGTAATGTTTTGGGTTTTTTTAGGAACAGAAACATTTGCTGATGTATTAACTAAATAAGCAAAATAACTAACCATTGTCACCTATTAACTTGGCTATTTTTTTTTAACTTTGGCTTTTTTATCCATTTCAGTATGAAAACTGCCTCAGAAAGTTCTATAAGCATCAAAATACTGAAGTATTGTTATATTTGGCCCGGGCGCTCTTCAAATGTGGCAAGTTACAGGAATGCAAACAGACTTTGTTAAAGGTATGAACATAAAGCATCTTATATCAAAGAATAAAATTACTGTAAGTTGATGCATGTTTGTGTCTCTAAATTCAATAGTCTGGGATTGAAATAATGGTGCTTATTCTCAGTATGTCACTTCAGTATTCTTCTATATCATCTAGCGTATCTTAAAAACATGCTTTTTATTTACAGGCCAGGCATGTAGCACCAAGTGATACAGTCCTTATGTTTAACGTGGCTTTAGTGCTACAAAGACTAGCTACCTCTGTCCTGAAAGATGAAAAAAGCAATCTAAAGGAGGTGCTTAATGCTGTGAAAGAACTCGAGCTAGCCCACAGGTAAAAATGATTTATTTCTAATCATTATAATCTATTTTGTTGTTCCCTTGCAGTAAATTTTCAGTATAGGTCACAAATTGGTAAGAAGAGCAATCATTTCCTGTGAGGCACTGTACGTAATCCTAGACTTTCTAGTAGGAAAACAAAGACCTGGCAAAACTTCCTATTCAGACTTTTCTCCAGAGCCAGTTTTGTCTGGCCAGGTGGCCCGTGTGTATTTCTCAAAGAGTTTTGTATTAGTTTCACCAAGATGCACCTCTTCATGGAAGAGCGTGGTTGAAAAAAAAATTCTATCAATTTAATACTTTTCTCTTATTATTTCTTTCCAAAGAACTTATAAGGCTTACAAGCAAATCTATATTATATAAGCCTAGTTAACGACCAGTAGTCCTTGAAAACATTAATTTTGTCCTTCTGTTGGCAAAAAAGCGTAAGTACACTCATGGCTTAAGAACAGAAGCAGTTTCTTACGTGTGTTTTGAGATCTTTTAGTTCTCTTTAAAAAAAAAAAAAATTGCAATCCAACAAAACAAAAAACCAAACAACAAAACAATTCTGGGCAGAAAACAATGTGCTAATCTGATCCAGTCATCACCATCTCTGAACAGAAAGCTTTCAACCATTTATTCTGCTCCTAGGTGTTGATGGTATGCATTCCTAGCTCTTCTGTTATCTTGAGGGCAGATGTTGCCTTTCAGTAAGTTTGTCAACTAGCGCAAGCTTTTCATGCAAGCAAGGACTTTACATTTCTACTTCTTTCAATAATGCAAACTAAACATTTGGAACACAAATTCCAAATTCAGTTCAGTTAGAATCTTGTTATTGTGCCTAGAAAGTTGCATGAAAGCCTTTATTTTTACCCATTAACTAAAAATTCAGATGTCTACCACATTGTTTTAAAATGTTTTCCATAATCTAAAACTTAAGTAAGGAATTACTTTCTTCATGTGCACAAGAATGTGAGTTCAATCTAGCACAAACCCAGTTCATTTACAACGTCTCAATGGGATGAAACTGGGGCAAGCTTGGAAGTTAGAAAGTAATTTTCTTTCAACAAATTCAAGAAACTGTTTTTAAAGGACTGATCATCGTAGCTTGTTCATCTACTTGAAGGTTTGTTGTACTCTCAGGGGTCTGTCAACTGGGTTCAAGGAGGCTGTTCTGGAAGGATTTTTTTTAAAATAAGTTTGCTTAAGCTCGTTTCAAGCACTTAAGGTGTGACAGGTAAGGAATAATTCTACTGGGGTCAGCAATGCACTTAGTGCTAGCAACGAGTAAATGAAATCTGAGAACAAACTCTCTTGAGAATTTTTCTGGGTTTTTCTTCTGCTCTAGAGCAGTTTTAGAATGTTTTGAATTTGGAGAACCATGAATGTACTTATACACTGTTGTATTAAAAGGAGCTGCACACAGAGAAATAGTGAGGTTTCCTCATCTGTTGAATTTTACAGGATTGTAATTCAGGAGTAAATGCTTTGTTTTAAGGCAAAATTACAATAAATATGTAAGTAATGCCATATTTGCTTAGTTTTGTGTATTGTTTTTTCCTCCAGGTACTTCAGTTACTTGAGTAAAGTAGGTGATAAGATGAGATTTGACTTGGCACTTGCTGCTACAGAAGCCAGGTAAAAACCAACAAAACAAAAAACCCCACCAACCAACCAACCAAAACCACAAAGAAATCCTTGATTCACACACCAAGTGGAGTATTTTTGTCCTTTTTTTTTTTTTTAATCCTAAAACTGGATTTTAGAATTTCAACTGACATTTGCTTTGAACAGTAGAAATACAAGTGCAGGGTTATCCCCTATTACTGTTTCATTCTTTTCCTTTGATTTCTATTGTTTTTGTGTCTAAAACTCTCAACATACGGTTTCTGCCATTAGCTGGAGCCTCCAAAACTTTAGCTGGTATATTTTCCATCAGTGATAGTGCAGCAACATTTATTTAAACGTCTCTAGCTGTCACTGTTTTGGCTTTAAATGTAAGAATCTGACAAGGTTTGCTTTCATGGAGATTTTTTGAGGTAGTTCATGGGTGAATAGCATGTGTCACTTACTGAAATGTGAAAAACTTGTGTTTTGCAGAGTAGATACACAAGCAGTCATATACATACATATGCATGGCCACATACAAGTAACATCTGTTGGCCATCCTGCACTGTACAGCTTAAATGGATATCAGTAAAACACTTTGTACAGAAAAGAAAATTTTTAATATTAAAAGAAATTTCATTGTAACATTAACTAAGAGGGTATTAAAAGTACCTTTAATGTTTCATGAGATTTGAATACTTTATGCGGCCTTAACACTTACACAATTGTGCTTTTTTTAAGAATTTCTACCTGCCTTTCTGGTTAGGTTTGTTAGTATGTTGTGATTCAGTATGAGCTGTTATTAACCATATTTCTCTGAAGATCTCCAACTTAGTTGGGATGATTCCTTTTATGTTCACGTGGGGGTTTTTTGTATACAAATTGGCTAAATTTTAAGTGTGAAGCAATATGTTCTGAAATTGCAGATGGCAAGATAAATTTGCTTACTATAAAGTAGTTTATTAAAAAATCTGTACTATCTTTTGCGTTATTTCAAGCAGCTTTTTTTGTGGTAGTGGTGGTGGTGATACAAACAGTGTGATATGTGCGCTTTATAAAAATTTTCTTCTTGTAGTATGTGCTTTCCACTTTACTTGAAAATATTGCGTCTTACAGGCAATGCTCTGACTTACTGAGTCAGGCCCAGTATCACGTTGCTCGGGCACGCAAGCAAGATGAAGAAGAGAGGGAACTACGTGCGAAGCAAGAGCAAGAAAAGGAGCTGCTTCGCCAAAAACTACTTAAAGAACAGGTTTTATTCTGTTACATTCTGTGTATTATATTTTTTTTAAAACTATACTTTTAAAAAGTATACATATAAAAAATATATATGGTCCTGTTGCTCTGTGGTAGTACCTGCTGTTACTGATGTCTAATATATACTGATGTCTAGTAGCTATTTTTCTCAGTTATAGTGAGTACTGGCAGTAAATATTCTAGCTAACAGGTGGTACTCTTTCTCATAGCCTCAGAAATAGATTTTTGTTTTTATAATGAAATAAAATTGGTGAAGGTCTGCCATCAAATTTCTGTACTGGCGGGCCGGATGAGGAAGCACTTGGTGCAACAGTTCTGTTGGACTTTTGGCTGGTCTGCCATAGGCTCGTAGAAAACATTTTGGGTTGTGGTTGTTTTTCCCCAATGTGGACCTTCTGCGATGATGTAGTCTGTCAAAAGTAAATTTTCTAGCTTCTTGTTAGCAAATAGTTTGTATGTTTTTGATTACAATCACCGCAGTGCTGCAAATACAATGGTAAAGGTTAGCTTTCTTTCTCTTTCAGGAAGAGAAGCGCCTAAGAGAAAAAGAAGAACAGAAGAAACTTCTGGAACAACGAGCTCAATACGTGGAGAAAACCAAGAATATTCTGATGTTCACTGGTGAAGTGGAAGGATCAAAGGAGAAGAAACGTGGTGGCGGTGGAGGCAGGGTAGAACAGATTTTTTTTTTAATCTCTTTCATTTTCGCTTTTGATATCTGGTCTCTTGCAGTAGCACAGGTTTTAAATTTCAATCTTTTTGGCTCCACTGAATGAAACTGCACAGATTTAATATGCAAATATAAAAATTGGGAGCTTATGCTTAAAAGTACCGAGCATGGTGGCATCACCAGAATCTGTTCCCTTCAATTGTTAAAAGAGCAAAATAAGATTATTTTACTATGTAAAATTTGGGAAACAGTTTCTAAATGATGTATCAATCTAAAGATTATGAGGAAGTTGGCACAAGAAGGTCTGTATTTTCATATCTTCAAAAATGTGTTCAGAAATTGTTTTCTGGTAGCTTTTTAACTGGAGTGTGAATAATAAGCTATATTGTGGGGCTTTTATTTATTTTAGCGGTCCAAAAAAGGAGCAGGGGAATTTGATGAGTTTGTCAACGATGACAGTGATGAAGATCTGCCTGTGTCCAGAAAGAAAAAGAAGAGGAAGGGCAGTGGTAGTGAACAAGATGGGGAAGAAGAGGAGGGTGAAAGAAAGAAGAAGAAACGGAGGAGGTAACTGATACTTTCATGTTTGACTTCCCTGAGAGATAGTGTGGCTTTTAAGTATATTCTCATGCATAACAGTTTAAAAAGTGAACCATTGTTAAGAGGTCACGTGATCAATTTTTATTTACACATCCACATTTTAAGACTTGAAGAACCACTCTGCAAAAGAATTATGAGACCACTTGATAAACTGGACATTTCTTGAGACTGATAGTTTTGCATATGTTAAGTTTTATTGTGATGTTATGCTTTACATCGTATGAAATATATTTCTGTTTAAGACCCCAGAAAGCAGATGAGGGGAGTGATGATGAAGAACATGAAAATGGTCCAAGACCTAAAAAACGACGTCCACCCAAAGCAGAGAAAAAGAAGGCTGTAAGTTTAAACTCTGAATAACTGCATCACTTTCCAAATATGCATTTGGAGTTTAGCATTACCCTAGTCAAGAGAGATTAATGTTTGTCCTGCAGCAAACTGCCTTTGAGTTTATTTTTATCCTCCTTCACTGTTGCTGTTTCAAGGATGAAAAGGATATTTTTGAAGGCATCTAGAATTAAGTGATAGTAAATGGAAAATTTTTTAAAAGCATGTCTGCTTTTCTGAATATGTTTCTGCATTTGGGCACTGTTCTTTAACCAGCCATATGAACAAGCAACCTTTTGTTTTTCCGCTATACAGCCCAAACCAGAACGTCTACCTCCTTCGCTGAAAGGAAAGATCAAATCAAAAGCCATCATTTCATCAAGTGATGATTCATCTGATGAGGATAAACTCAAAATTGCTGATGATGGGTAAGAACCTTAATTAACTTTATATGTACTGAAGTTTCAACACATGCTTTCAAGAGAAACTTCAGTGATAATCATAATGAGATAATGTGAAGATAATGAGAAGTCTTTCACTGTACTAACATCCCTTTTCATTAAAAATTAATTCCACTCCCTCTTATCATTCTGATAACTCTAGCATTACTCAAATCCTGGTATCTCATTTTATTTTTAAGCTAAGGATAGCATCTTCTAATACTGCCTTTTTTTTTTTTTTTTTTTTTT
>JAVSBS010005746.1:0-22490 GCA_033124195.1 Coracias cyanogaster | reverse complement strand
CATAGTTTAAGAATCTCTTGCTATACTATATTCCTTCTGGCTGTTTCCATAAATTTATTTAGAGATATGTCTTTAGATTCTTCTCACCTTTGCACCTTAAGGTTCTGGTTCTACAGGCACTGCTAAGTTAGCAGCCTGCTTTAAGCAGGACTCTTTTGATGCAGAGGCAAGATACTAATAAACACAAGTCTTGACTTTCCTTGCACTGGTGACAGCTTACTATGAATTTTGAAGATGTGTTAGAAAGCAGGAAACAAATTCACCCATCTCCACTCTTTCAAGACAGATAATTCTGTTTCATTCCAACTTTCAATAGAATTTGAATTGCTCTGAACTGGCTCTGGTCTATATTTGCCATGCTGTACTAAATTGTCTGCTACATGTCTCATTCTCACGGAAGTCTGTCTGAGCAGAAGGTGACATTCTGGTTTTTTTGTGGAAAGCTGGCCTGGACCAGGTGGAGAGGAAGAATTACTGGCAGCAGCTATTTTTTAGTGTTAAAAAGGAAAGAGGAGTTATGCCTCAGTTTTGCCAGGAACTAAGCATATTCATGCACAAATTCAAGTTGGTGATTTTAGTCAAAATTATCTTGACTTTCCAGGGACATACATTTTTAACCTCCAGCTTACCTATGTCTAAATTTTGCAAGGACATACTTGTTAAAAATACTTAATAGTGGGTGCAGACTGCTGCTGGGGAGTATTTGTCTGCTTTTGATGATATCCTAGCAGGGGTACTCAACTTGTTCAGTCTCCTGATAAGCTACAAGAAGGTGGAATTTATCTCTCAATATTAGAGAGAGTACTTCTGGTCAGATCGTACCACTTTCAGGTTGTTACCACTTGGCTGAGTTTATATTAAATGCTCCTCGTAGATGAAGACTGTGCTGGTTAGACAGTAAAAAGCACTTCCCTAGACGTGTATGTCGACGACTGTGTTTTTTGCCTAGTATTCATACAGACGAGTTCCTCTCATCTTTGTGCATCTGTTTTGTTTTATGGTCACTGCACCAGGGGAATTAATGTGTGCTTGCAGGAGCCTTAACCCATAACTCTTTCTTGGAGTGTTCCTCATCTTTCTTCAGTCTGTTACCCCTTTCACTATTTGTGTGACTTGAATAGAACTTAGGTTGCTTTGGGGCAGGATCATTTCTTGCTGAGTTATAACACTATCTAAAATACTGGCACCCAAACTTGTTCAGATCGCCTATTTTAAAATCGTATTTATTATTTCTTTAACTTGTATCATTGTTTTTTAAATAATAATGCAATAACATATTTTGCTAAACCGATGTACTGTTTGTAACCATTTGATTTTCTCATATTTAATCAGACTACTGAAGGCATGTATAATCACTGCTGTGGCAAAAAACCCTCCAAAACACTTAAAAAAACCCATAGAATAATACAGATTGGGCCAGTGTTTTTCATTCAGATTCTAAGATGACTTACCCTTCTTTAGCAATTTAATCACAACAGGAGAATACAGTCTCCTGTAATTCATGTCAGACCCTTTATGTCTGATCTACAAGGTCCTTGGAGCATAAATTCTATCTTACTTGGTTATAAAATGGTCAGCATTATTGCTTGATTTATTAATAGGATACTATCTCCAACATGTAAAACAGCCTCTGTCTTCTTCATAGTAGAAGGGCTAGTGAAAGTGATCTGAGTTTGGTTTTGAATGGTTTAGTTTAAAAAGAGAAGAATATAAACACATAATTTTACTATTAGAAAGGTTAAAGTTCTGGCCAAGACTGACTTGCAAACAAATTTGGGCCAGAATTGTCTTAGAGAATTAAACCTTTATTGCTAAAAGCTAATCTTGATCGTTGATCTCCACACTGAGGAGCTGCATTTGGGGCCAGGAAGGCCTTGGTTCAATTCCTATCTTAAGTAAACTGCTACAGAGCTGCTTTGCTTTTACGGAGTAGTTTCTGTAGGCAATTAAAATCTTCTGGAAAGCTTCGGCACAGGCTGTGGTTACAGTTGCGCAATCACTGAGGTTGCCGAATAATCACATGTGTTATTTTGTGGAAAATTCCCATGATGATTTATTAAGGAAAAAAAAAAAAAAAAAGAAAACAATGGACAAACAAAAGAAAACAAAAGAAACCCAAACCACAAACCCGTCAGAGGCGAGGGATGAGATGCAGAACCAAAAACCCACATAAAAACCTTCCAAAACCCAGATGTGTAAGTGTGAGCAGCTTGTAATGCTCTGGAAGACTGACAGGTAACTTACTGTAACAGAATTATCATGCTGTAGTTAGTGTGTGGGGGAAAGAGGAGATAGTTTCCTGGTGCCTGGAGCATACTAAGCCTTATCTGGTGCCTGAGGTAACTAAGACTTGTAAGGTTCCAGTTGCTCTGGTACTGGCACCTGTAGTGCTCGGAATCACTTCAGAGGTAGCTAGTACAAAGGCTTCCAGTCATACCTGAGTAACCCTCATTGCCTGACAGCAGGGGATGTGACAGGCATGTTTCAGTTTAGATGTTTCTTTCAGAATTTCTTGAAGGAGCAACCCAACTAACCAGCTGTCTAGGAAATTTCTTCTCAGTATTTGAGTTCTGCTTGAGTCTGGGTTATAGAAATGTTCATCTCATCTCTTGGACCTCTGACAGCTGAGGCCAAAGCTGTATACATCCCAGCAGAAAGCATATCTGTGCTTCGCACTTACTGGAGGTGTCTCTGGCTCTAGCAGAGGCAGAGAAATCCTGGGCAGAAGCTTGTGACCAGGAGCAGCAACGTCAAGAGAAAAAGGAGGCTTTTTCTCTTTTAAAGATGTGCTCAAGACAAATGGTTTAAAAGGAGAAAACTAACAGCTGAACAGAAAGGTGTGGACTTCACATGAAGAATACCTTGCTTTTAAACAACCTGACATAAATTCTCGTATGTGGATTATCTGGAGAAGCTTCATTAGACAGACCTACAAGCTCACAGATGAGAGCATAAGCAGTGAATCGGAACTGCAGTAGATGATCTCCAGGAAACATATCTCCTTAGACTTACAGACTTATCCTAATATATAGTATCCTTCCCCCGCCTTCTTGTTTAACACCCAATTATAATCCTTGCTGTGAACTCACTCCTCAGCTTATGCTGTTAATTGCTACAAACGCATGTCACTTCTAGTAATAGTTAAGGGGATGTGTTTCTATAATCTCTTTTTAAGTATTAGTAAATCTGATATGACTAAAAGGAGCTAGTGTTTTAACTTTGGGGGTATAGGAGGAAAAAATAGAGCAAGGCTGGTTATTCTATAACCAACAGATTTCTTATTCTGAAAAGATAAATTCTTCAGATTTGCATCTGTCTGATGGGAATGACAATTTTGATCAGTATGTGGCATATGCTTTCTTGTATATGCTCTGAGTAGCTCATGGGATATATATGGAAATATAAACCCCTCAAATCAAAAAACAACCAATGAAAAAAACCCTGTGAGCAGGATTCAACTGCAGTTTTTCTTCTGAGGGAGTGAGGGCACTCCTAACCTGAGGAGGTTAGAGGAAGTTAAGGTTAGTTAAGGTTCTTCCCTTTCATGTGAAGTGGTGTGCACACTGCCTTGAGAGGCAGAGAGTGCTGCAGCCCCTGGCAGGTAAATACGGTAAATCTGTGCTTATCTTGGGAGTGATGTTCAGAAACTTGTTACTTGGCAATCTTTAATTTTTATTTAACAAAAGCACTCAGTAATTTGACAACTAAATTGCTAAACTTCACATTAACCTATAAAGTTTAAAGATGTAAGAGAATGCTCTTGCAACTTTATCTGAAGGAATTACAGTCACAATCAATGTCAAGTGGGAAAATTATTTTGAAAGCAAGCTGGAGTTGTATAGAATAACCATGAAAAAAAGTTCTTAGAGAACAGTTGTGTAGAGCATGAAAAGAATAAGATAAAAATTCAGCTGAGACAACCAAGGGAGGACAATTCGCTGAATAATCTAGTGACTTTTGTCAGATTACAAGATTTATTTACCTACTGTCTACTTCACAGGAGTTACTTTTGATTAAAACAGCTGTACCTGAGAAAGAGAGCATCGAGCTTCTGTATTCACTAGGGCCAGTTTGTTTGATCCTGATTCTTGTTTTACCTGGTGCTTTCTCTAAACTCCACCTGCAAGAATAATAAAAACTATTAATACTCTTTGGTGTTTTGGGGTTGGGTTGAGTTTGGTTTAGAGGGGGGAACTGTGTCAAAGATACAGAGCTGCAGCAGCTGAAGAGGCTGTAGAGAAAGCTACAGGGCTGGTATCTGGGGCTGAAAGGCAGAAACACTTAATATGGCAGATAAGGGAAAAGAAAGGGGGCTGTAGATGCAGAAACAGTGTTTCTGAGAAACTCTGGAAGAAGAAAAATCAAGAAGGAAAAACAAAAAGACAAATCTGCATATAGTGATCCAGCATGTGAAAGGAGATACGTAAAAATACTGATTTGGAGACTTCAAAAGACATTATGGTCAAGACATTGTCTATTGCTGTTTTTGTTTTTCCCATGTAGATGTATGTATTTCCTACTTCACATCCCATTTTTCTATACAGGTCACATATCTAAATTTAAAATGCTAATTAAATTAGTTACTGGAAATGCTTTATAGAGAAAATTTCCATGTTGATTTCTAAGTTTCTTTCCCAAAAATGGGTCAACCTAGGACTATGATCAGAAAAAAAGAAGATAAATGTAGGGTTGGACCAATAAGATTCCTAAATTTTACTTTACCATGAAAAGCAAGACAAGATTCAGTGACTAAGAGTTGAAGATAAACAGGAACTAAGGTGTAAATTTTTAATAATGAGAGTAATTGAAAATTGGTGGAGATTGCCAAAGTATGAAAGTCTTGGTGTTCCCAGCTAGGCACCGGGGGGGGGGCTTAGATTTTTTCCAGGGCACAAACTTTAAAACAAACAGTAACTTGTGTATTAACTAAATGGACTAACTCAAGTTGAACTTCTAGCAGTTCTGGAAATCTAGACATTTGTATTTCCAGAACACTGCTTGAAATAGGAGTTTCTTGCTAGTTCCACCAACACAGTCTGAAAGTGGGTTTTGATGTATATTCTTCCCCATCATGTTCTCAAATTTTATTTTGTCTTATCAAAACCCAATAAATATATTTTTTAAAACTTAGTCTTGATGAACCAACAGGCACCTATTGATGTGAATCCTTTCCAGGGACAGTTGTGCTGTGCCGTCAGCAGTTGTCAGAACATCGATGTGCCTAATGCAGAGCACTGGGACAGCACACAATTTGTGTATAATGCAATTCACATGTTAAGGTGGAATTATGGCAAATTTTACTGGTATTATATGGCCAGGTGATTTAGATTAATTTCATTTATCTTCAGACATCTAAAAATTAGCAGTCTAGACGCCTTGTACAGGCCAATGGAGGCCTAAGTACTGGCATCCCCAGAGGGCAAATCATCCTACTCTAACATAATTATCTAAGGTAGGTGGAATGAAATCAGTTTCTGTGGAACCGGTTTCTGTCTATTGTCTAAGGACTGTATAGATGTCTAGACACTCAGTATTTGGATAGTTTAAGTAAGAGAAATCCCACCCAGCAAAACAGTAGTTCAGACATTATCTTTGTTAGTCATTTGAATTAGTTTCCAATCTTAGATGTAATTTACCCTTCTCCTCCCCCCTAGAAACAATCTGGTAGGATCAAGTTTACATGAGCCTTTGTCACACCCCAAAATTTAAAGGGAGATTTCCAAGAACAGCCTTCCATGCAGCTGGTATCCATCTACCAGTTCCCTTCATATTTTGGCTTTTATGAAGGTTTGGGAGGTTTTTTTTGTTATATTTGGGTTTTTTTCCAAATTGTATTTTGGGTCTGCTCTTTCAGCAAGTGTCAACAGCAAGCTTTTTCTCCTAGTGCCAGCTTAACTTAGGAACTGCTTCTTGTGCACTAGTGAAAGGGGCAAATCACTGTCTGAGAAATCAAGATGGAATGCTCAGAATTTTTGTGGTAAGTACACAAAGACAGTATGTAACTTAACTAAATGTATAGGGCTGCAGCAAGCGGGGGACTCTTCCTCTATGGCTGCACGTACTGAGTCCTCAGGCTGATGTATCTGTAGAATTGAGCTGTTCTAATGCACCCACAAGGAGGTTCTGCAGAAAACCTTTGCTCATTCTGGCGTATGTTTCCAGGGTGTAGGGTTCAATTCTGCAGCTCCTTGTTATGTATTTTATTGCACAGACAATAGGTGGAGTACCAGGATTCAACTCAATCTTATTACCTGGAATGTTCCCCATTTAAAGATGAAATCCAAAGCTCATATCATCTCAAATATAACTGTATTACTAGAATTTATATTGTTTTACCAAGGAGTAGTTTGTTTATAAAAGCAGTAGGCAAAGGAAGAGTTTGAGTCAATAAAATTTCCTCTTACAAACCAGATGAAGCATGCAGAGTCTTCTAGGAGAATATGTAAAATACTAAATTAGTTGCATGTTGGTCCACTTCCTGAATTTTCAGTCCTTCCTGATGGAACTTGTACTGACAATAATTCAGTATGGAGAACTGCTAGAATAACCTATTCTGTAACATGACTTATGCTGCTGATATATTTCATCAGACACTCTAGCCACAGGACTGCTATAATCAGGATACTACTGGTTGCAGTGGACCTCCACAAGTTTAACCTATTGAAGGTATGTGCCAAAATGCAGATTTTTGGTTTCTGTTGCATTATGACCCCCACCAACATTGTAAACCTACTGAGCTATTTACCTAATTGAATTTATGAATGGCCTTTCACTGTATCTAAATACAGTCTTGAAAGTTAATTGAGTGGGTAATGTCATTACATCAATTCCAGAGATGGAAAACTGCAGGAAATTGCAGGTCACCATGGAAATGTTCATGGGAGCAGGAAATGAAACTGAGGTATTGACGTAGTGAGTAATGGCAGTTACTTATGTCTTGGAAGAAGTGCAGCACACCTACCCCAGCTCTCCTTTGACATACTTGCCCCTTCCTCCAGACGTCTCACTAGGGCTCTGCTTCACATCAGGTGGGTTTGTCCAAAATTGAGACAGGCCTGTGCTGCTCAGATTGGCTCACTGCACTACACATGTTGAGAATATTTAAAGTTAGAATGGCAGGCATACCTCAGTACAGACCCTGTTTTGTTATGTTGATCCTGGGAAGGGGGATAAGTATTAATGCTTGTATTAGAATCAGAATCTGAAATAAGTAAGCTTAAAGTAATGGAGTAACTAACTGGATAGCATTTGTCTAAGAGAAACAAAAGGAATACAAGTGGAGATATATAATATGTAAATAATGTACATATACAAAATATACATAGATGTGTGTGCATATATACAAAAAAAAAGCTTTCAGTGCTTGTGCTGGTTTATGCATCTGGCTGGGAAGGAACAGAGAGATGGCCAAATGCGCATGCTTGGCACCCTGTAAGAGACCAACTCCAGTTAAACATATTTTCCACTACCTGATCATACCAGGGGTCCCTCAGCTGATGCAGATGACAGTACTAGCCTTGGCTAACAGCAGAAACAAAGCAAGCCTCTACCACAGCGAACCCTCACTTTGGTGTAATTCAGTATTATTGTATTTAATTCAAATCTCTGATCAAGGCCAGTTGCTCAGTATTCTGCACCCTATACAGTGATTAGCTTTTCAGCTGCCTACTAACTCTAAAAGAATATGCAATCATTCCTTTAAGGAATAAACAAAATTAAATAGAAATGCAATTCAAGCCTTCATTTGTATTTTAATTCTGATGTTCTAACTTACCCTTCATTTCTCAAACTTCACTTTGTCCTACCAAAAATAAAAACATCTATTTTATAACAGAACAAATTGTATAAACTCTTAATTCTCCACATATTTCATCAAACCCATTTAAGATCCCTTATCCTTTCACAAACTTAAGTGTTTTGCATAGCTTCTTAGATAATAAAATTCTGAGAATACTTGACACATCAGATCCTTCAGGCACTTTCACTGCTAGCATAAACAAAAACTAAATGTAAGATTGATGTTGTTATAAACTTCAAAATATTTGAAGATAAAAATTCCCACTCAGATGGTTTCTTTCCTCACTCCAGCCATGTATTTATGCCAAGTGTAACTCTGTTGTCATGGCTGCTTCATCAACTCATAAAAATAACATTTCACTAGTTTCCAACTACCAGCTGCATGATATGGACTCTACTAGAGGGAAAGGGGAATGGGCTCTATTAGAGGGAAAGGATGTGGGCTTTGTAAAATGAATCCACGTGAGCCCATGTCACTGTAACTTCACCATGGTAAAAGTCACACGCCATTCAAGAAACTTAATCCCTAAAGGCTTGATTTTGTTACAGAGAATTCTTGGTCATTTAGAAGTGAAGCTTATTCTGCAGTACCAGGCTAGGAGTGGATCCAGGGCGATACTGCAGCTGGTTGGTATCCTGCTAGAGAGTGAAGTTTTTTCCACACAGCAATGGTCAGTCCTCTTTTGATGACTTCTCATGGTTATTCTGGAAGCAGATGCAGAACTCTGCAGAAATCTCAAAGCCATATTGATACAGCCTCCTTTAAATTACTATTAGTAGTTCTATGAAACCCTAATACCTGCACCTATAGATCTGCTGTACAATTATTTTTTCCCTTTCTTGTTACAGGGAGCAACTTGAATCTCAGCTGGTTTCCGGCTAACACCATTCCAGGTAAAAAGCAGCAGTGGTAAAGTTACAAGAAGATAGGGCTGTTTATGTGAGCTGAAGGAAAAAGCACCCTCACACAAGTGCATGTGATAGTTGAGTGTTCTGGGTGAAGCCTTGACACATTCTGCCACTCATCTCACATTCTGATTGCCATTTTCTGTATTTGTTAAATCAGAATCGTATGAAGTCACTGATGTAGGTTTCTCCAGGAATGGGCAAGAGTAAGCTCTCCCCTTTGCTTTGCTGTACCAGCTCTCTAGTAACTTGATTTTAGAGAAGCATGAGCTGGCAATAAACTCTCATTTTATCAGGTGCTGCAGCTGTAAGCCCCGATTGCAACATAATCTGTGATAATTCATGTTTCAGATGCAGTATAAAATTTTACAGCCATTATTTTTCAGGTCTGTGCTGAAATTAGTTAATCATCATTTGGATTTAGTCACTGTTCTGGAAAAAAACTCCAAACCCAACAGGACTGAGGTTGAAGCTTCATCTACTGGAAAAGCAGGTCAGCTGTCACACTTACAAGATTTTTGTTCTGTACCCACCCCAGAAGGCTCCTTCCTGCAGTCTCCCCCAGGAAAAGTAATGCTAGCATCAGTTACAAAGATCTTTTGATTTTTGGAAACTTTGGTCAGAACACTTTCCTGACACACCCAAATTTAATGTAACTAAGCACCAGGGATAATTTCAGCCTGAAAGAGAGATCCAGTATTCTACTGTTATGAACAGGGACAGTAAACACCAGTCTAACACTTCCTATTACTTGGAAAAGATGAGAATTCAGTGACTGCACATTTTCAATGACCAAACTGTAACTTCTCTTGCAGGAACCTTTAAAGCCAGCATGGATCAACTCATGTAAATGGACATGCTTCTCAGGCTTTGCTGCCAGGTACAGCAGGCAGCTTCGACACCCAGGAGTGAGGTTTCCTGAATGGGAACTGCAACCTAGTTCAGCATTCCACAAGGTAAACTTCAGCACTGGCCCAGGCAGGAAAGGTGGGTGATAGGTGTGTTTCCAATCCTCCTCTGAGTGTAGTTATGCTATACCTAATGGTTAACAAATACTAATAAAAGCCATTGTAAGTGAGCAGTGATACTGGTTTAATTTTGATTGTGACTTCACTATTTGAGTAGGCTCTATTTACATTTAAAGTACAATGCAACTCATAGTTAAAAGCCACACAAAAGTTACACCCCTCCCCTTTTCCCGTTTGACTTGTGAAACTCACTGCAGCCAAGCACTGAAAACAAGTAGATGAAAATCAGGTTAAGATGCTCCCGCTCCTTATTTATGGCAATACCATTTTATGTACACACTGCAGTTAAAAGAACCGTGATTTTAGAGCAGTTTTAGGAAACCAGAGCTGTTCACACTAACTATATGTAAATTTTGAAAGTGTCTCATGCTGGCAAGTAATTCTAGAGTGTAGTGGCATTTTCTATTCCACATTCTTGGTCTATCTCACAGGAGGTTTAGTCTTCTCATAACCGTTCTTAACTCAGCAACTGGTTACAAACAAGCCAAGCAGCAAAGCCTCCATGCACACGTACATAATGTCACGGTAATTACACGTTAGACTGGGCAAGAATACAAGGCTTAGTTCTCCTCTTCAAACACCTACAGCTTAACCTTCTCCCAAATGTTTTCGTCAAAGTTAGTTTTGGTTTCTCATTCTGTTCTCCTGCAGTTTTGTCTAGGAATTGTTTTACTTGCACCACTTTCTTTTACTACTGCCTGCTTCTCACCTCTACACTAAATTCAGTTGTAAACTACTGGTTAGGACTATTTTCATGAATTGTGAGCATTATCTAGTAACCCACAGCAGCAGTAGGGAAGCAGCACTGGAGCGGCATTCACCTCTGGTCAGCTGCCACAGCACAGTTTAAACAGAAGTGAAACTAATGGCCAAACACAGCCCTGTTACTAATCAGTGCTCCATTTCACTACACTGCATGCTACCACACTCAAAACTGCAATTCTGAAAATGGTACAATTTGGAATTAATTAGGAATAAATGAACCTTGAAACTATACTATGCCAACAAAGAGCATTTAACTGCAGAACCTTAATGACTAGAGAATATCCACTTGCAAAGCATCTTTATCTACCCAAGGATAGAAATAAAATGAAGCGCAAACCCTGCAGCCCCTGCAGATCCAGCAGACTATGTTAGTCTACAGACAGGAAATACTTCCATGAACTGATTACCCTGCATCATGACTGGAACATACCAGGAAGAACATTTTTGTAGGCCCCATGATGTCACTGCTCACCACTATTACAGAGGAGGTACCACTACATCAAGACCAGCTAGCTCCCCCGCTCCAGCCACTTCAGTGTAGTTCATACCTTCCTTTCTCTCGTAGTTGAGCTCGAGTCCACAGAAATACCCCCATCTGCATGCTGTGAGATATACCCCATTTCTAAAATGCAGGCACAGCACCTAGGGAATTGTTGTTAGCAATTCAGTCATTTAAACACCCTTTATGAACATCATCTGCTTTGCAGCAGCACAGTACACCTTGATTCACTGGGCTACACCCTGTACAGCAGTTACTGCAGGATCTGAAGAAACGTGCTGGCGGAATCTTAACAAGTATGCAGAAGTCCTTGTAAGGGCAGGTTAGGAACACTGCCTTGCCTCTCACAGCACCTGCCCAGCAACATGAGAGCACCACGAGTCGTAGCACCTTAAAGGTGCAAAAATGCAAGCTATCCTTTCCCCTCGGCCCGGCCCTTTTACGATCTCTACTAGTTTTCTCATGCTCTGCTTATTCACCTTGGGTAGGTAGTCTAAAGGCTTTTCCAGTGACAGAAGTGCAAGCTTCAGTCAAGAAGATGCTACGGTTTTGGCATGACAAATACATCACTTTTCACTAGTTGAGTATCAAGGAAAAAAAAAGTTTCACTAGGAACAAGGTTCTAGGAAGTAAGATTTTGCGTAGTTAATAGATGACATTTCAAGCCTCTACAATACTGCATCATGAAAAAATTTTTTTAGGGCTCTTTTTTGCCAATCTGATTTGAGAAACTAACAGTGCCACCTGAGTAATAAAAGGCATGCGTGGGACCTGGGGAAGGTTCAAAGCTCAAAGAAGTTAAAAAGCACATACAGGCTGATAAAACATAATGCTGAACCACAAGGCACACTCCTACCCTTTCTTCAGCTGAATCTAATTTTCCTCCTCTCACAGCAAATGTCTAGTGTCTAGAACTATACTTGCGGGTTAAGACATGTTTATTACAAAAAGAATCTGAAGATGGTCCCAGCCTAAGTCAATTCCCACTGATGTTCCAGAAGTAAACTAGTTGTCAGTCAAAGCTTTTCTACTGGGAAACATTCAGGAACAAGTCAAGTATCACAATGTTTATTGATAGATACAAGTATATAAAATCAGGGCATGAACATGTCTTGATAAATTAAGTAGACTCAATTTCATTACTATAATAGAGGGACCAATTCAAATTTCTCATCATGTTATGTTTCACACCCACAAGAACCTCTTCCAAAGGGCATTAAACCATCTCTTCAGCTGATCAGTTTTTGTGCAAGTAAACTGTTCCTTTTAAAAAGACTTGTGCACTTGCCCAGGCTCAAGGATATTAAAACCTAGTACATAAAGCCCATTACTAGAGGTAGAAATACAGGCAATATACTATTACGGCAACAACCATCGATTACAGTTAAGGATTCTCTGTAACAACCAAATGGATAATCAATATTGCAACAACTCAAGTATTACACTGAGCAAAGTGCATTTCTACAGTATTCAGTGTTGCTATTCAGTTTTCTAACTTAAAAACAGCCTATGATAACTGGCAGCAAAGAAGACCCTTGCAACAGACTGCTTCTGCTCGAGAACTTATGATGTAATTATTGCATGCTGCTAATACACTGTTATCTAAACATTAAAGATACTCTAAAATATTTTTATTGTAGACTATTAAGACATACTACAAAAACCTTTTGCAGAAGATATCCTATCGACGTACTTCTGCTTTAAATATTGTGAAACATTACAGCGGAATGAATTTTCGCAGTGGTTAGGTCAAATGCAGTTACATCATAGCAACAGTATGTTTGCACAATTTAAGGCTTTGGCTGGTTCTTTAGTCAGCTTCTTCTTCAGATTCTTCTTCTTCAGCGGTTTCCAGCCAGGTTAGCCATTGGTTTACCTGCAGTTACATAAAACTGGTTTAAAGGGAGCAGGAATTATTTCCCCACTATACACACATCTGTAGAACACTGCTCTCTTCCCCCCATTTTACACATCTTTCAGCCACGCTCTGCACTAAATGTAGGTCTCTAATAGTATTTAGTTCAACTTGCCTCACTCCTCCCTCATTAAAAACTCCCATAAAGCTTCAAGATACTAACAAGTCTTAAGCACTCCAGTACAGCAGAGATCACCAAAGACGAGTCTCTAATGTTAGCACATTTACCTGGAATAAAGCTTTGCCTTTCCCCGGAAACTCTTGAGTAATATCTTCTTTCCATGCCAAGAAGGCTTCTTCTTCAATGATCTCCATGTCATAGAAATGAACAAAGAAGCGCAGTAACATGCCTATGGAAGGAAATTTAAACTTTATCAGCTTTATGATGTTCTCAACACCTTATCTGACTGCAACAGTGACAAGCCTGAAAGCCACACAGACACACACAAGCAGACAGGCTGAATTCTGGATAAGCTTTTGATGCACATACCTTTCGGAAAGTTATTGTTGTAGCAGTGCACCTGGAGTGCATATAAAGCACTCACTTGCAGATCAACGTGGTCATGGAGGAACTTCTGCATTACTGGCTTGAAGGAAAGAAGCAGTTGTTTTTCCTGCTCTAGCTGCTCTTTAGACGGAGCAGATGAAGAATCCGATTCGTCACTAGGTGGGTTTACTTCACTAGAAATATACTGCAAGAAACTGGACAAAAGAAAGGAAATTTAAGTTCTGTAAATGAAGACGCAGCAGCAAGATTTAATGTTCTGGAGCAACTAAGACAAGCACTCTAAAGTTCAGTTTGCTAGCTACTGCTAAAAATAGCTGCATGCATAGTGGATTAGTACTGTGGCTGACTGTACACCACAAAAATCCTAGTTTTTCTTCTGTTACAGCTCTGAAACATTTTAGTAGAATACATAGGTCTAGACTTCACCCCAAGGAAAAGCAATGCTGCACACTGATACAAGCCTGGAGACTTGCTTTTCTGCTTAAATCCAGTGGATGTTTAATACAAGGGAGGTTCACTCACAACCATTTATCTCTCTGTATACTCTTTTTCTGCATGCCACTGCATGGCAGCCTTATGGAGTTAGTGACTGACTGGTCGCTTCACATAGCATGTGCCCCTGAACATCATCAACAGCATCTCACCTGGTCATCAATATATTCACAAATCCCTTATCTACATGAAGTTTGGGTGAAATGTTATCTTTAATCCACTTGTAGATGGCTTGAGGGGATGGATCCGATTTTATTTGCTTTAGCAGTTCCTTCTCCAGTTTCAGAAGCGGGAACAAGAAGCTAAGCCCCTTCCCTTCTAAGATCTCCAGCATGCGGTCCTTGTTCTGGTCAATTTCTGAAAAATAAGGAAGACACACTTAAGTGCTAGTGCTAATCAAAAGCTATAATCAACCCTCCAGGAGACTAAGCACCTCTTAAGAAACACCACTCTTAATGATGACACTTGATACATCAAAATAACCTTTTATGTTATTTTACTCCGGTGTGAAAAACTGGAGGAAAAGAGACTTGCATACACTAACATGAGGTGTCGTAAGAGCTACATGGTGTCTCTTACCTGGTAACATTTTCTGCATGTTCACTTTGCTTTGTTGGAACAATTCTGTTAGCCATTCCCGATCTTGTAACTTAGCTAACTGCTGAAGGCAAAGCAGGAAGAGAGGGAAATGGGTGCCACTTTCCAGTGGTTGAGCCAGTTCGGAAATGCTCACCAGTTCTGAAATAATGGCACGGGCTGCAAACTGTGCTAAGTAGGATTTCACCAATGGGATGTCCACCTCCAGTTTGGGGCACTGGTCCAACACATTCAGGAATGCCTAAGAAACAAAACACACAGAAGTTGAAGTTCTGGAGTAATTTTGTTCTTGTGCACCGTAATACTCTTAGTACGAAGGAGCCTCACGTTTCTCTTCTGCACTGAATCATTTGCCAAGAGGTTACCCATCCCCAGTTCCTGCAATCCTGTACCTACATTTCTTTATCACTTCCTATGCCCCTTGCAGGTTCGTATGTTATTTTTACCTCCTCAGATCAACAGGACTTACAAAGATTTGCAAACTGCCTTTACACAAGCTAAACACCATGAAAAGCCAAGCAACAAGGACTATGAGCCCATGAGATTGCAGTACCTGCATGAAGTTGTCACTTGTGGCTATTCCCTCCTGCTTGAGCAAGCTGATCAAAGTACTTGCTTTCTCTTTGTCTTCATCTGATCTGTCTAGGGATTGAATGATTACTTTGCTCAGCATCTCAGGAATGAAGTGTTTTGGAGCTCTCATTTCTCTCACAGTATTGACAGCGTCATTAGCATTTCCATTGTTCAGATACTCAGTCACAACAGCTTCCTAGAAAAAAAACACCCACCATATAGATAAATAAACAGTCATTTTTGAAGAGCCTATACAAGGCTTCAAGAAGCACTACAACATATGTAACTTACAGTTTGTTTAAGTAGCTCTTCTTTGGAAGGAGGTGGTTTCTTGGTGGTCTTTGCAGGCTTTTCTTGTATAAGTGGTGGATTTGTTTTAAGACCAAGTTGAGGAGGCTGAAAAAGACAGCAGGATTTCTTTACAATACACCTCCCTACAGTTCTACCAAGTTTAAGAACACCAAGTACATACAAAGGCAGATGGAAATCACTTTAGGTTACCATACATTCTTTTTGTATATCCTGCCCCAGGAAATGGAAGGCTTCTCTCTCCCTTCCCATATTAGAACCTGATCTGTGTTTTACATGCATGAAGAAGTTAAGCATAGCCAAGAAGTTATAGCAGTTTATTTACCTGTCCCAAAGGTGGTGTCTGAGTGCGTGGTGGTTGAGCACTGGGAGGAATCATAGTTATCTGGGGCTGAAGCTTTGGCACTTGGTTTTTATTCATTAGAAAAGACTGAGCAGGTCTCAGGCTAATCTGTAAACAGGTAAGTCAGAAAACACTCAAACTGTTTCAAGTATTCTGACCAAGAACACACAGCCATGGATTCACACCAACTGATCCCACTGAAGCATGACAGTGCTGTTTCTACTATTCACACTCAAATAAGTTAAGCCACGTGTACTGAAATTCCCCCAAAAGCACATGAATCACAACTTGCTGCAAGTTACTCGTACTTAGTTCCACTGGTGTCACGATCTGGAATTGCTCCTTTTAGATGCAGTATGTTAGAGACCCAAAAAGATACTTCACATATTTGCTGATATATTTTACAGCCAAGATAAAACTCTACCAATTGCTCAGAATTCAGGATAACAGTCTGGATAACACTCGAAATAATGTGGTTTGCTTTGTATTTAACAGTGTTTATTAGCCAGTTGTAAAAAAAAAATATTAAAGTAATAAGGAAAAAAAAAAATTTAGCCTGGTCCAGCACTTCAGGGTTTCTTAAGTTTCTCAAGTTCAGGACTTTCTGAAATTTTAGTTAAATGTATTGCTATCAATATGATGCATGGGAACTGATGTCAGAGTAGTGTTCTTGGGGAGGTGTGGGGGGAAGGAAGGGACACCCCAAGAAATTGCCCTCATATCTTAGTCTTGCTCATAGGACGCTGGATACCCTAAAGAAAGTGAGGGGTAAGGTGAAAGAGGAAGGGACAAAGGAGGAGGAGGAGGAGAAGGATAAAGAGTTCCAGCATTAGTCCTCATAATAACGCGTCTTGCTATAATCATTGGGCAATATTTAGAATAGGCTTTAAGTAATGTAGGCATGTAATGTACCTCATCTGCATTAAGCTGTCCTTTCTTAGAAAACCGAGGTGGCATATCCTTCGACTGTCCTTGTTGCTGGGATAAGAGTCCCTGATTCTGGTTATGGTAGAGCTGGCTTTGCCCCTATTTCAGAAAGGGAGATATAGAGAAAGAAGTGCAGATGATGGAGTGGCGTACATCATATGGTAAGTAGTACCAGAGGGACCAGAAGAACAAAGATTCTATTTGCCAGGAAGGGAAAAAGAAGGAGCAGGGGTGGTGGGAATGTAGCCTCTATCCCTAAAAACAGGGCTATTTTTTAAATAAAACACACCATTCTGACCCACCAAAGCCACATGCACCTTTTCTTGCATAAAAAAGTGTATTCCTTGCATCTCTTGCACAATTTAAAAAGTAGTTTAGAATTTTTGTATCAGCTGAGCATCAGTATCAAATCTGAGGAAGTTTTTCAACATAAGCAGAGTATAATCCATAACATACGCATCTGCAGAAGAGCTTCTACACGAGCTGAAGTCACCCTTTGAACAGCATTCTCCTTACCTGACTTTTCAGAAAGTATTTGCCTAGTTCTCCAAACTGGGATTGAGCAGAAGGCATGAGGTGACCCCCATGGCCATTGAAGAGTTGGTTTGAACGATGGCGTCCCATGGTGGGTGAAAATCTGTCCTGAATAACCCCTGGACCAGTACCAATTCCGCTACCTGTATTATTAAGGGGAGAGAAGACAATGTTAGTTCTTGTTAACCAGTACAGCCATGGTCATGTTATCAGCCTTGCAGCTTCTGTGTACCTGGCATTTGTCCAAACATATCAGCAAGCCCTCCGAGTGGGTCCCTGTCAAGTTTCATCCTGGGTGGCATAAAGGGTCCCTCCAGAAAGAAGTCGCTTCTCATCCCTTGAGACATAGGAGCAGGAATAAAAACTCCCAGATCCTTTAAAAGAGGAATTACAGTTTCGGTCAGTTTAGAGTAACAGTCCCTGAGAAAGTCCAGGTAATTTTAGCCCTTAAACCCTTACTGTCACACTCAGATTTGAGAACTCCTCCTAAGTGCACAGTGTAAGTTTTGTGACATGGAGTAAACAGCGTAATGGTTCACTGGAGCAAAAGCCAAGCGCAAGACTTCACATGCCACACTTACTTTTACTGCATCTTGACGGATTTGATTGATAGTCTTTGGTCCGTTGTCAAGAAAAGCTTTGCGAGGAACCCAGTTGTGTTCTCTCAACTCCACAGTATCCTTGTAACACAACACATTATTAAGAAAGGATGCAAAGACAACTTTGCAAGAAGTAAGCAGTAAGCCATTTATCATCGTACCTGCAGCAGGAAACGAATCCTTGCTGGCAATTCCTTACTTGACATCAAGGAGCGCATACGGGCAAAGTACTGATCCATTAAGGACTGGGGGAACAAAAGCGATGCTGCAAGTGAGGGCTAATTCTATCACTGGCCTCAGTATTTTTAGGAAAGGTGACTACATTCAAGACATCTAAGAAAATAATAGAACAGACTGCCTATTCCTGCCACCTCAACCTCCTTGATGGCAGCAGAGCTTGAGGGAAGGTAATGCATCAAAAACTCATCTGAGTCAAAGATGAAAACCACCCAAAACTCTCATTATTAAGACACCATTTCAAGTTTACATTCAGAACTCTCAAATCAAAGCCTAAATTACATGTCAGATAACCTAGCTGCATTCAGAACAAGAGTTACTCATCACAGGGTTTCAAACAGCATTTAGAGAAACAACATTCTTGCTTTTATGACTTCCTAGCAACCCAGCTGCACTCTGACAAGACATCTAAAACCATTCCAAGGATTGGCTCCTTTTGCCATCAAGAGATGCAAGGCAGGAGCAATAGTTGGCACTCTTGCTCTTTGAAAGTCTGACCTCAGTTCTGTACTTATGAATAGACATTCAATACAGAAGGTTCAGGCAGTTAACTCCTAACCATAGAATTTAGCGAGTTTAATGACTGCACAGAAGATACACACATACCTTGGCTTTTGCATGGTCTAATCTAGGTCCCACTGTCCTCATTATCTGACAGAGGCACTCCAAATCCTCCCCCATATCTTTGAGTTGGACTCTCTTCTTCTTTTCCAAAAGCTGAAATAATAAAGAGGAATTGGGTATTTCAACAAACTATAAATGAAAATTTACACATGCAGAACCATTTCATCTTGTTCTGAAGACAAATGGACTTGAAAATTACTTTTCAGTAATTGCTAAGTGAAGTACTTCTTAGTAAGTATATATGCTTTGAAGTACGTGTGGTACTTCTGTCTGGGCCAAACTACATCTTCACTTAGAGACAATTCCCATGGCTTGGAACAAAGAATTTTCCTTTTTCATCACACCAAAACACTATTTATTTTAAACAATGGGGGGTAGATAATTGACAGGAAACATTTTTGTGGTATTTTATGCTCCAAGATTCCCAAAGCAGCATAAACATTTAGGTAAGTCCTATTTTGCTCTTAGCTCTCACCCAATCTGAATACTCACTGTTTTGATGCACTTATGAAGGATAGATTCATGAATAAGATCAAGCTTGCCAAGTTCTCCAATGAATTTGATGTTCCCCAGCATCTTGATCTTGGCAATGGCTCTCTGTTCCTCCTCCTCAGGGAGGAGGGGACCATCATGCTTATCATAGACTGGAAAACAAAGAAGCCTGTTTAACACAGCTGTGGAAAGAGAAGACAGAAAAATTCTGCATTAAAGTGGTTTTAAAGCTTACTATCAACATTTCTGGTTCGGTTTTCAAATTCATCTTGAAGTTTAGATATTAGGAGGCGTCTGAATGTCTAGGAGAAGAGAAGAAAGAAAAACAATTAAAGTAATCAATGCAGCTACACATGCTAACAAAATTTATCATTCCAGAAATAGACTCACTGTGCTTTGCTTCTGTCCTGGATGACTCTCTGCTGATGGGCCATCAAAGTTGGGTGCATCTTCTGCCAGCCGCAGACATAGTTGAGCATACAGTGAGCTATACTTTGGCTCTTCAAGGGCTTTGTCTACGATCTAAATAGATTTGAGTAAGGCAGCATGTAGACAGATGCAAGCATTAGGAAAGTGAGTTACAAGACACAGAACAGAATATTACCACTCTGCGACCTGGAACATTTAACCATTTTTTGCCATTGCAAATATGCAGGATTTGGACTTAACACTAGTCATAGCACTGAAACTAAGAAAAAAAACCTACTCTGCTACCAAAGAGCTTCTGTCATCCTCAGCCAACACATGGGACAAAATTTAATTTTATCAACAGAACAGTGAAGTTACATCAGCTCAGCAAGACTCAGATTCAACAGTGTACCACTGTGTACCAACAGCGACCAAGAGGTCACCTGTGGTAGCTTTTTCAAGACCATTACACATTTTCACCATGAAAGCAGGAAGAAAGGGGGCCAGGGAAGTAAGATCGCTAACAAGCACCTTAGATTCTAAAAGGAAAAATCCTCAGCCATGTTTAGTGATTCTTGAGACCTCTAAACCACAAAGTTAGTGCAGCATTAAATCTACTTCCTCCCCAGTATGTCCTTTTTACACAAAAAGCAGAAATAATATTTCTGTGCATTTGGATTATCTAATGCCACATTAACCATGTTACTTCTGTATGCCCTCAAAACCAGCCAAACTCTTTATTAACATGCAAGAAAACTGTAGTTAAAAGAAATGCAGCCAGCTTACCAGCAGTATGACCCCTTTTAGGATGAGCTTAGATTCTACACCCACATTGAGGAGCTCAAGGCATAGCTTGTCAAACTTCTCAGGAGTAAGCTTATTTAGTATGCTAAACAGCAACAAACAAAAATAAAAATCAAGATTACAGATACTGTAAACGTACTACAAGTAGTTTGAGACCCAAGTTTGCCTTTACTTCTAATGTCTATTAAAAATAACCTGCAAAGTGCAACTTTCCATTCAACCATTTTTTGGGAGGGCTTTAGAATGTAAAGCGTTACTGAAAAGACTAATCCTCTCACAAGAATCACTTCTGAAATGTGTGCTGCTGCTGGCCTATCAATTTCTGCCTCCTCCCCTTGAAAGGACACTATCCACCCACACAACCCCTCCACAGAACTCAGGACCCGCATGTCTTCCTTTCCTCCAGCCCATTCCTTAGAAATACATATTACTGAAGAAAACAGTGAGTGAAGAAAAAAAAGAAAAAGATCTTACAAAGAACTTACCCTCTTACTTTCCTGAAGATTGCATCATGTCGTTCTTTGTCGTTTGCGGAGTCGTCATCTCGTCTAGTGCTTCGTGAAGGAATCCATTTCTGAGCGTTTTGCCCTGGGGTTTTCCCCAGGAACTCGCTGTAAAAATTTTAAGAATATGATTGTTAAACAGAAACAAACAATTTCAAGAACCAGCCTTTTAACCTTTCAGTATTGCTTTCTTAGGCCAATTCTGTCACTACCTTTTTTAAGAGTATCCACTTAAAAAAGAGTATCCTACCAACACTGCAACATCTATTGCTTAGTAAACTATTCCCTTAACACTAATATACAGTAATAACAGTAACATTACTGATAGTACTAACACCACCACCACCCAAGAAAACACTCTAAAACTTTTAAAAAGTGAAATGCATGAGAAAGTCTGTACACCTTGTATCACTCATAACACACACTTTTAACAGATGACATGCTATCCTGCCAGACTGGAGGACATTAGTATGTCATGAACTCAGTAGCTAATCCTTGTACAGCTTTCAATATACTCTATTTCGACTGAGTATGCACCATCAAGTGTTCTCTGTCTTTAAAATGATGCCAGCCAAACCAAAGAGCAAAGATGACATACCTGTTGCTGGCAGTCTTGGGATAGTGCTGAGGTGCACCCCTACCACCTCCTCCGCCTGAAGAAGCACTGTTAAAAACAACCACGTAATCTTCTGTAAGTTCAAATATCCAATGCTTTCAATTACATGTCAGTTTTAGTATAAACATAAAACAAATTTAAATTCTCCTCAAAGGGCAGTTTGAGCTGCCAAGCGTTCATCAAACAAGAAAGCAAAGCTCTAATACCTGAAACGAGAAGCACCCCCTTCTGCAATCGCACTCTCCACTTTGGCGGCTTGACAACAAAGAATCTTCAAAAGAATAAAATTAAATTGACGGGGTAGGGAAAAACAAAACCTAGAAAGACAAATCAAGCATTCATATTATAGTTGTTTTACTAGTAACCATAGTATCGAACTTAAAATACAAGTACAAACGTTTGTTACAGAAGGGGAACCCTCAAACGCTTATTTATGCGGTACTTGGGATACTCAAAGGAAAGCCAACGGAATCAGTTTATCCACGTTTTACAACGGGGGTGAAGAATAGATATGAGAATTACCGACTGAGAAAACAAAAGCCTCAAATTACTCTGTCAACCCCTCAAAAGCACTTGCGGGCAAAGAAAAAATATCGCTGCTTCCCACCTCAAATTTTAGCTTGCAACATGGCAGCAGGAAGAAAAGCTTCCCCACCTCGCTCCCGTAGCAAAGCGCTAATCGCGGGGACAGAAAGGCCGGGGGAGCAGGCAGAACACCACACCGGCGTTCTGAGGCTTCATCACATCACAGGCGTGCTCCGAGCCGCTCCAGAGCCGGCCGCCCCGCAGCAGGCCCGTCTCCGCGCCCCGGGCCGCCCGGCGGAGCCGCCGCGGGCACGAGGAGCGGCTCCCAACATGGCCGCCGCCGCCGAACAAAAGAGCTGCGGGAGCGGGCGGGGCGCCCCCAGCAGGAGACGGGCGCACGCTGCCGCACGCCGCTGCCGGCTCCGGGCGCACCGAGCCGCCGCCCCTTCCCCCGCCGGGCGCCCCCCCGTTCCCGGCTCGGGCGCCGCC
>JAVSBS010005745.1:0-29884 GCA_033124195.1 Coracias cyanogaster | reverse complement strand
GAGATGTTAGGATGAAGGTTGGACTTGATGATCCTGGTGGTCCTTTCCAACCATAATGATTCTATGATTCTATATGGACCTGAAAAGCAACTTGGCATTGATCTTGCCACTCAAGCACTCATGCTTGTTTCACACTGAAGCCTAATGAAAACTTGGGATGAGAAGGGAGTAGAGGACTGAGGGAAGACTTTTTTTAGCTTCTTAGGTGGCTTACAAGTCTGTAATTTTAGAGAAAAATTGAGTAGGCAAAGATTGTGTACGTTTAAGAAAAAAAAAAAAAGGACAAACTACATATTACCACTGTTACCTGTCTACATCAGCTTTGGGCTCTGAAAGGAGATTAGAGTGCAAATACTCACGTTATATGGGTTGTCTGGATTAAATGTTTGATCGGTCTCTTGTCCCATTGGCCTGGTCTCATTAGACTGGTGATCAAACTCCTGACTCAGCTGCGTGGTGGGCAGCCTGGAGTTGACTTCTTCAGTAGCAGCTTCCAAGTCTTCCGTATCGAAGTTTGATTCTGATTGGCGTTTGTTTCTCTTCATTTCTCTCCTTTGGTTATCTGAAGAAATAATCAGAGAATGGTTTGGGTTGATCATGAGAGGATAATCTTATCTTCAGCCTGTTGTTGTGTTTATCCACATATTACCTAAGGTTTCAATGATTTCTTTAAATATATTAAAAAAAAAAAAACCAACCGAGGGAGGGCGGGGGGCAGAAGGAAGGATGCAACTGTGTGATGGCAAACTTGATGAGCATCCCCGTGGGAGCTGCTTGGCTTCCTGTGTTGTATCTGCAGCCAACGTCAGTCTAAAGGGGTGTGAGATTGCCTTTTCCCCCTTCCTCCTCTTGAGGCAAAACAGGTGTGAGGAGATTTGTTGACTTTCTTGACCCACCCTCTGGTCACTGCTGTTAACTCAGCAGCAGTTGCCAGCACTAGCAAGACCAGTTATACGCATCTCACTTTTTTTAAAGTGCTTTTGCGACAGACTGGTGCCCCGCTCCCAAGGGCAGCTGGTGAACCTGGTGGAAAGAGCTGCTGGACAGCATTGATACGGCTCTTTTGTTGCCCAAAGAAATGCAAGGTCATGAGAAAAGTGGAAAATATTGGCAGTTTGGAGCCACAGGTGCTCTAAAATGTGATAGGCTTTCTGTTGTTCTTTTTTTTTTTTTTCCCCCCTTTTTCCCTCCCACCCTCTTTGAGTGTTCTAATATTAACTGGAACAAGGAGGAGTAAATCTTTTCAAGCCTTCTCTCCTCCAAGGCCTAGAAGTCACCTGAAGAAGTTGCTCTCTCCCTGGTTACTCCTGAAGACCTTTGCTAAGCTCAGCTCTGCCACCAGGACCTTATAAACTTCATCCACCTGTTGCCTAGCTAAAATACCTCATCCTTCCACTCCACCGAAATCCCCTGGAAAAGCAGGGCAGGAAACAGGACAGGCTATCCCAGATCAGCAGCTTATACTCCCAAATTTTGGCCAGGTATAGTGTTCCTGCTACTTAGCATCAGCTGCCTAAATGTTTTGGGAGCTAGTACAAGCTGTCGTCTTGTCCTTCAATAGAGGGAGGCTGACCTCTCTGGGAATGTTCCATCTCATAGCAAGTCACCCATGTGAGCTATATAAGTTGTCTGAGGAAACACAAGTATGGAAAATGTTTAGTGACTGTGGCTAAACTCCCACCCCACAGTCTTAGCACCAACCCACGACAGCTTGGAAAGACAGGCTGGACAAGGGAGGAAAGGGTCCTGGTTTCCCAGACGTGCAAGTCTCGATGGCAAACCTGCTTTGGGGAAGGCATTTTGATGAAGGGAAGGGTAGCATACTCTTCAAATAAAAGCAGCATTACCTTTGGGATATGTTGGTCGCAGCCAGAAAATTGGAAGATCCCCACAAAGCTCTAAAATTTTAGGGCTTAGGAAATTGTTATGCTTGATAGGCTCGTCTGCAGCCACCCAGATAAGCGAGTTTTCATCAAATCTCACAGGCATGATTTCATCTTCCTGCAAATAGAAGAGCATAAATCCTTTGCTGCTCAGTGAACAGTCGCGTGCCTGCTTGCTGTTAATTCTTGAACGTCAAATATAGATCATCTGCTGCAGCTAACACCGAGCATCCTTGTATTTCATGAATGCGAACCAACTTACCGAGCCAAAGCCCAAGTAAAGGTTGCCACCACTGAAATGAATGGCAAAACCACTATCAGCTTTGCTGGGACTAAGATTTCACCTGTCTCTCTCTTGGAAGGCTTTTGCCCCATGTATAAAGTCTAGGTGTCAGAGATCTTCCAGCCCAAAGCGCCAGATTCACAGGTGGTAGAAATTGTGAAGATTTACCACTGTCAGCAAAGCAGGAATGAAATATGCCAGCTAGAAACAAGACCCTAATCTTTTATCATGCCCTGTTCTCCTTTGACGTATTCCCAAGATACAACTATATTTACAGTGGAGGGGAGGGGGGCGAATCTTGTTCAGAAGTTTTAGAGAGGTTTATAGCTTGAGAACTGCTTTAGCTTAAAGTCAATGTGATCGGTCTGATTAAAGGTCTCGTTTGGTAAAAGCAATTCAATTGACCAAAAGCTTGAAGTGCAAGTTAAAGAAGCCTGCCTTTTTGAAGTGTACCCTGCAGGTTTTTGGTTCATATCTTCAAAGTAATGTAGGAAAATGCCAGTGATTGATTCTTTAAAGTTGTTAGTTCAAAGTATTATTTTACATAAAATGTGTAAGTATTTTATAGCAACAGTGAAATATTAAAAGAAAACCAACTTCTGAATCATGAAGACCAGTATGATTTCAAAGTTAAAATTCTAAATTGCTTCCATAAAAGTCATCAAAACTTGTTATGTAACTGACTAGATCAATTTATTCCATCGTTGTTGTTCCTTTAGTGTGTTTATTGATTTCTTTTGTAGGTCTCAAGTAATTCAAGTTCACTATCCAATCTGTCTAGTGAGAAGTGCTCTTTATTTATGTTCTCCCACGTAATTTTTTATCAGCATCAGAAATATCTGAATCTAATTTTCAGAAATAAAAATATCCTTTATTTCTCTTTGAGATGATCCTGACTTGTGAGGAGGCAGAGTTTGGTTACCTATAAAAGCTTATTTTAACCAACCATTTTTATAGGTAGTGTTGGTTGTGACGTGTAAGAAAATCTGAAGCACAAGACCAGGCTGTGCGGAGTATGGATTGAGAGCTGTTCTGAGGAGAAAGACTTGGGGGTGCTGGTTGATGAAAAGCTCAACATGAGCCAGCAATGTGCAAGCGCAGCCCAGAGAGCCAACCATATCCTAGGCTGCATCAAAAGAAGTGTGGCCAGCAGGTTGAGGGAGGTGATTCTGCCCCGGTACTCCACTGGGAGTACTGCATCCAGCTCTGGAGCCCCCAGCACAAGAAGGACATGGACCTGTTGAAGTGGGTCCAGAGGAGGGCCACAAAGATGATCAAAGGGCTGGAACACCTCTCCTTTGAGGACAGGCTGAGAGAGTTGGGATTGTTCACCCTGGAAAAGTCTCTAGGGAGGCCTTATTGCGGCCTTCAAGTATCTGAAGGTGACCTACAGAAAAGGTGGGGAGGGGCTTTCTACAAGGGCTTGTAGCAATAGGATGAGGGGCAATGGGTTCAAACTGGAAAAGGGTAGATTTAGATTAGAAATTAGGAAGAAGTTTTTCACTATCAGGGTGGTGAGGCACTGGCTCAGGTTGCCTGGGAAAGCTGTGCATGCTCCATTGCTGCATGTGTGCAAGACCAGGTTGGATGGGGCCTTGGGCAACCTGGTCAGTGAAAGGTGTCCCTGCCATGGCAGAGGAGTTGGAACTAGATGATCTTTAAGGTACCTTCCAACCCAAACCATTCTATAATTCTATGAAAATAGAATATGCACACTTCCTTCTAAATATGTGTGTATCAGAGAGAACTTGCTCTAGAAAAATCAATACTACTTTGTCATTCCTGTTGTACATCTAACCTGGAAAGCTGAGCAACAGGGAAAGGTTAATATTCCAACGGTAGCACTAAGTCAGCTGCTTGTTTTGGCCTCAGCGCATACGATTTGTTGCAGCAGTTGTGTAGGTGATGCATCTTTGGAGAAGATGCACAGAAAATAGGATAAGGAAATATTTTTCCTGTAGCCAGATAGGAGATTAGAAATAGCTTTTTGACTTAGGTAATGTCTTCAGGACTTTGACTTCATTCTTACAAAAAGATGAAAAACTGAAACCTTGACTTTAGGCAGTAGTGTTCATCAAATCAAGAAGCCCAACCTGCCTTTAAAATGAGGCAAGGTGGGAAAGATGTAGGTCTCTGCTTGAAATTTGGGCAAGATCTCTTTCCCATCATGGGAAAAATTCCACCAGCTTCAGGGAGCTTTGTACCATTGCTAGTCCCCTGTTACTTTTATTTAAAGAGACCTTTTTCCCCTTCATTGTAAAGTAGATGTTCAGTAATCAAAGCACCATTGCAGGTAGGTGCAGCCTTAACACTGCCTCTCTCCCAGCTAATTGTATCTGTGGTGGTTGTGATGTGGATTCCATGGAATTTACTTAACATCATGTCCTAAAATGAAGTCATCTGCTAAGAAGGCAAGTTCTTATTTCTTCTGAGTTAGCTGAATTTTTGCAATAATGCTTTTCACAATTCCTCTTTATTGACTATTTCAGAAGACTTGAGTGATGGAGTCCCTGCTTCTGCTCAAGAGTGTTGACAGAAATCTGACAGAAACCTGGGATCTACCATGATCCTCTTTGCATTGACTGAAGCATCTGCTTCTTCCATGCTCTCCCTTCCAGCCTTGAGTACTGTGCCCACTTCTGGGCACCACAGGATAAGAAGGACATTGAGGTGCTGTAGCAGGTGCAGAAAAGGGCAATGAAGCTGGTGAAGAGTCTGGAGAATATGTCATATGAGGAGTGCCTAAGGGAACTGGGATTGTTTAGCTTAGAGAAGAGGAGAGAGAGAAGACCTCGTTGCTCTCTACAACTACCTAAAAGGAAGTTGTAGTGAGGCTGGTGTTGGTCTCTTGTCCCAAGTAACTAACGACAGAACAAGAGGTAATGGACTCAAATTGTGCCAGGGGAGGTTTAGATTGGATATTAGGAAGAAGTTCTTTACTGAAAGAGTGGTTAGCCATTGGAACAGGCTGGCCAGGGGAGTGATGGAGTCACCATCCCTGGAGGTGTTCAAAAAACAAGCAGATGTGGTGCTTTGAGACATGGTCTAGTGGTCAGGGAGATGTTGGGATGAAGGTTGGACTTGATGATCCAGGAGGTCTTTTTCAACCTAAATGATTGTACGATCTCAGGCAGATGCTCTTGTCACTGAAGTCTCCTATGGATCTGGTAGCAATTGGTCTATGGCTTTCCCTAGTCAGCCTCTCATGATGCCCCCGCACACAGTGACATAACTGACACCAATCCTGCTTTTCTTACCTTTCAAGAACCCCTTGAAATCAGTCAATGAACCCTACCCCACCCTACCACTATGCACAGCAGCTTTCAAGTGTCATTCTTATTTTCATTTAAGTACTGCTTTAAGACCCTCTCTATGCAAATGTTTGTTTAAAATAAACAAATAAAGGATCCCTTACCAGCTCAGATGAGAGGCTCGCTTTAGTCATAGCATCAACTTCAGGGACGTGAGCTTTTGGCTGAGCTTTGATGTAACACTTTTCTCCTTCAGCAAAACGGATTGCAGTTATGCCCTGCAAAAGCAGAAGGCAGGGGGTTGTGTGCAGTCCTCAAGCTCCAAGAAAGTGCTCGAGCTCTGCTAAAATTGCCACTGAATTTTTAGTCTGAAGGTTAAAACTTATTTAAAGCCAGATGCAATGAAACGCTCTTCCCTCATCATTTTAGCTTCACATTTTTGGTCAAATGGGTCTAAAAGTTTTCATGCAATTTCTGAAATATGGGGGTGTCTTATGTAAGTCAGTGCTTCCGTGCCCGCTGTAGGCTACTTGGAGTAGCTCTGTTAAGGAATTAGTTGACACGATTTGAACTGTAACTTAGCACCTAACGTAGGCAGACTCAAAACTGCGTTAGCTGGTGGTGTGGTACCCTTATGACACAGATTTACAAAAACATGGGGGCAGCTTGGTCCAATTTATACACATAAGTAGCTGTGACAGCAGGGGGAAGCTCGTGATAGGGAATTTGGTGCAGAAATCTGTGTGTGGGACTTCCTTCATCTGGCCTATAAGGGTGAAATGCAGTTACCCATACCATGGATGTCTAGTTTTAAGCAAGAGAAAGGGTATCCTAGCAGAGGGCTGCAGGTGTCCTGCAAATCCTGGGTTGCATCTGCCAGCCCTGTGCAGGACCTTAGGCATTAATGTTTTGGCACGAGCATGTTGTCTGTAGTTTCTATGTTTCTACTGTAGGTTTTTGGGCACCCATAAGAGAGCTCTCTCTTTTATGTTCTGAGTTAGATACCTCATTGTAGATGTCAAGACTTCTATGTTTTTCATAGGGTTGCACAAGCTCCATTCAACCACCTAAATATAATTATCAAGTGCCATTTGAGGTGTGCTGGGTTTCTGCCTAGCCTCTAGCTGCCAGAATAGGGGGGGCAAGGGTGTCATCGTGACCTGTCTCACCTGCCTCATGCAGGCATTATGGATGCCTTGGACATCTAGTGTGGCTTGAGATAGACAGTACTGAAGCACCTGAGTCTCATCCTGTGTGCCTGCAAGTCCTGTACAGCTGGACAGACACTCATCACAACAAGATTACTAAATCTAAAGCAGTCAGAGAAGGGATGGCTATATGAGTGCGCAGGGAGATGAGACTTCGTGGTGCACCGAGCATGCTAGGGGTATCCCAATATTGCCAAATCCAAGTCTTCACCGACCGTGCAATCATTCAATTGGTGCCAGTCAATCCAAAGCTGCTAAAGTAAATACTTGCCTGTTGGAAGTGCATCTCTTCAATTTCTTTCTCCTTTATGTGCGTTCTTGGCTCAAAACCCACCTGGCAGCATCCCTTTGCTCTTGCTGAGCCTCTCCCTGCCCTGCTGTGGTTACAGGTGGGCACCATCCCTGGGAGGTCCCTTTAGCTGGTTGGTGCTGGGAGCTGATTTCTGACCTGGTTGTGACAGGCATTAGCTTACCAGCAGCACCCATGGAGGCAATACGAATTCAGCATCTCTCTGGTGGGCTGGTGCTTTTGTGCAGATGGGGAATGGAGAAGGCAAAAGAGAAGAGCTCATTGTGGGTGCTTTTATTCAGCTGCTAATAATGTTGCTATGGTGATGTTAATGAGAATTTCATACAGGCTGAACCACAGCTGTTGAGAAAGTCGGGGTCCTGGGTCTCCTGATGTGGATTTGTTTATATTTGCTGAGAAGCCAACGAGTTGAATTTCACTGCCTTTCTAGATTCAGCAAGGGGAAGGTGGCTGCTCCAGAAGCCCTGGGTAAGTCTTCCCAGCAGCAGCATCTTTATTTTAGGTGCTGTTTTAGCTTACAGAAAACTTAACTCTAGAGTGTTTCACACCTGAGAGCATTAATTGGCCCTGCAAATGGGTTTCTGCAGCATCACATAGACATGTCTTTAGTAGCTTACAGGTGGTACAGCTCAGTGAACCACTCTATCCCAAGCTGTTGAGGTCTGCTGAGATTCAGCATCTGTTAGTCCAGGCTCTGTGCTGAGCAGCCACAGTTGCTGAGATACCCTAATGTATTTGCTGTCAGCTCCAGTGGCCCAGCACTGTGCATTTGGTGCACAGATGCATGAACTATGCCAAGTACCTCTGTGCTCTCCCCTGGGATTAAACCCAGGCCAAGCCATGCAGAGCAGCTGCCATCCTTGATCTCAGGGCAGAGTAAACTGCCCAGGTCCCGAGCTTGGTGTCTCCTTGGCTTACCGTGTTGACACTATGCTCCTAAAATGGTGATGTTCTGGGGAGGGAGGGTGATTTTTCCAGTTCAGGTCATATGAAATCATGCAAGGGCTGTGTCACAGCCTGCCAGAACGTTTTTCTAAGAAGACCTCAAGGGCACATGTTGTAGCTCTGTGCAATGGTTTGAAAATGCAAAGTGTTACGTGGAGCCAAACCTGATGCAGCCCAATCCATACTGCTCCCTGGAGTGGGACCTCGTGTGGCCTGCTCCCAAGAGGCACATAAACTTTGTTTTGGAGGAAACTGCCTGTCTCGATGTGAAAGCAAGCTGGGAGAGTGAGGATGTTTGTGTGGGTAGTTAGGGAGCGGCACCTCAGATCGACTGGGGCAGAGAAGTCGAGGCAGGGCAGGGTATCCTCGGAGTCCATCCCTGGAGCATGTTACATGAAGGACAAGGGTAGTGATACTTACAATCTGAAAATCATGAACTTCAACAGCCTCTTCACTCCCACTTCCTGTTTTGAATGTCTCTAAGTTGTTTCCAGCATCTATTTCCATTGATCCATCTTGTACTTTTCCATTAATGCTCATAGTATAGTGAACATTATACACCTGGAATCGATAAAAGAGCAGTAGCACACATCAGTAATAATGTATTGCCTTGTTCCTACCCCAGGCAATGGGTCAGTCTCACTGCCATATCCCTATTCAGCTCATAGCTTTTATTTCTGTAGGGATTTGACAACCCTCCAACAACCACCACCACAGTACGGCAATACTTCACCACTGGGGCAGGCCGGCAGTGGAGGGGGTTGCCCAGAGGGGTTGTGCAGCCTCCATCCTTGGAAGTTTTCAAGACCTGACTGGATAAAGCCTTGAGCAACCAGCTCTGACCCCACAGCTGTCCTGAGACCTCCTGAGGTCCCTCCTCCAGGGAGTACTCACAGTTCTACTTCAGAAACAATGTGGGATTAGTCCACATTCAGGCTCCCTCCAACTTAAAAACCTTATTCTAGGTCATATTTTTGGAATTGTTTCTTATGCTGGCATGATTCTCAAAGAAGAGTAGGAATGAACACCTTGCTCTGAAGGCCAACCCCTATTTATCTGTTAGGATGTTCTGCTGAGGCACAGGAAAACAGGTTCCTCTTGAATATGAACATGCTTCCCAGCTTGTAATGGATGTGAACTTTGTTTAAATTGGATGTGAAGTTGTATGGACTCGTATTTTCCTTGTCAGCATATTTGCTCTTATCCTATTTTCAATGAGGAAAGCTGCAGCGTCGTTTGTATTTGCTGGAGGACCACAATCTGTGGAGGGATTTTGTCATTCTCTTGTGCAGCTCTGCTAAAAGTGCTGCATAAGCAGTTTACTTTTCATCTTAAAAAAGCCTTACAGCATTTTAATGAAAAATTTACACTGACAGCTAGAGACAAATTTCTTCTTCTCTCACCTTCACTCAGGAAAGTCTGAAGCGCTAAAGATTTATGGTTCCTCAGTTACACACATCCGGTTCTATATTCTCCATTATCTAGGATTCCTGTTGAATGTGGTCCATAAAACCAGACCAAAGTACATGGTCCGTCCTGCTAGGGGCTGAGCTAGAGTTGAGACTTTATTACCCCTGTCAGTTATGGGAGAATTTAAAGATTTAAAATAAAAAATAATAATTTTTAAAATTGCCTTTATTTTTATTTAAAATCTTTTTAAATGAATGACGCTAAATAAAATTTTTACAGTTGCTTCCTATACATTTGCAAGTCAAGCACAGCTTTCTGCCTTTCAAGGCAGCTTGGAAAAAGAACTCTAAGCTTTCCCAGTGTCTTTACGTGAAGATCAGCTTGGAAGCTTAATGACCACTATGAATGTGACACATTTTGTAAACCGGCATTTGGGTAATGGGAGCAGTCAAACAAAGGAAACGTCGTCCTGTACTCCACAAAGACACTGAGTTGGTCAGAGCTGAATGCGTCATACCCCCTCCCTGTCCACCTGCCCATTGGGGTCCCTCACCCTTTTCACAAGCCTGGAGAAGCAGATGGCTCTTACAGCACATCCTGGAGGTCAGTGATGTGTCCTGTATTTTGGTATAAAACCTTGGACTTTCTTTCTGATTATCTGAATTACTCCTACATGCACGGATGTTTCTCACTGGGGAACCTCTGCTCTGGCTGCTGGGCTTCGCACAAGGCTCGCCTTGATGGGGATTGGCGTGTGGCCGGAGACGGTACGAAACTTCCTCCAAAGTAAATTCAAAGATACTAATTGCACTTAGACAGCAAGTTGCATTCACGTTTCAAATACGCTTTAAACAAAAATCTTGTGTAAACCGAAAGAAAATGTATAAACATGTTCTAATGCTCTGAAATTTGTTTCCTAAATTGCTCAGCAGCTGCTCAGTTTTGTTCTTTGCATACAGGGTTTTTCACGTACCCCACAAAATGTAAGTAATAAAACTTATCATGACTTTAAAAATTGTTCCACAGCTGCTAACGATAAATGCCCCTGTGTACACAGGGCCATACAAACCACCAGAGAGAAATAATGGTGCCTGTTAATGGGTTAAATATAGCATCGTGTATTCGAGGGTCCAGGTAGAATCTGGACCAAGAATGCCGATAGTGTGAAGAAGGAATTTACACATTTCAATGCTTTTTTTGTTCTGGGAGCTGGAGTTTGCCCAGGATGTGAGTCCCCGGGGACTTGTTGGGGTTTGAGTTTGCTGAGGATGTGTGAGCAGAAATCAATGTAGCGTCTGTGCTCTGAAAGGCGCGTTTCATGTTCGTTAATACATCTGCTTCCAGGAGGCTCCATCCAAAGCCGGTAAAGATAACGATTAGGAGTTCGGGGTTCAGGTGGTGGGGGGTTTTTTGGGGTTTTTTTTGTGTGGTTTTTTTTTCTTTGGGTTTTTTTTTTAAGCATGAAATCGAATAGAGATCTGCTTAAAGACCTCTTCACCGACCTCGCAAGAAGAGCTCCCAGCCTGTGCCCCCCACCCCCGAGATGCAACCGCGGCGGAGCCCCGGCCCGGCCCGGCGCGATGCGATGCGAGGCCGCTCCCAGGCTGGGCGCCCGCCCCTGCTCACCTGCCTCTCGGTGGCTTTCCAGAAGTAGAAGGCGCCGATGGCCCCGGCCAGCAGCAGGAGGGCTCCGGCGATCAGCACCGCGGCCCCGGCCTTCAGCAGCCGTCCCGGCCCGGGGGCCGCCGCCGCGTACGCCTGCGGAGAGCGGGGGGCTGGCTGCGCGGCCGGGAGCCCCGCTCCGGCCCCGAACCGACTCGTCCCCGGCCCGGTCCTGACCCGCCCCGAGCCCACCCGACTCACCGTCCGCTCGGTCCGGACCCCACCCGACCCGTTCTGCCCCAGCCCGCTCCGTCCCGTCCTATCCCGACCGGACGCCGTTCTATCCCGGCCCGACCCGCTCTGTCCCGTTCCGTCCCGCCCCGACCCGACAAGCTTCGTCGCCATCTCCCTCGCCCCGACCCCCGTCCCGTCCCACCCCGCCGCACCCCGCTCCATCCCGGCCCGCCCGGCGGCACTCACGGGGGGCAGGCACTGCTCCACATCGTCGGGCCCGGCTCGGGCGATGGGCACCTTCTCGGAGCCCCCTGCCATGGCTGTGGCGGGAGGGAGACCTGCCCCGGGCTCCGCCACCGCCCCGCTCCCGGCCCTCGCGGGGGGCAGCACCGCCCCGGCCCGCCCCGGCCGGCGCCGGGGCCAGGACAGCCCGCCCTCCTTGAGCTGCCCACCAGCCGTCGGAGCTCCCCGCGACTGGGACCTCACCTCACCTCACCGCCCCGGCCCGGCCCCCTCCCTCCCTCCCCAAACTCCCGGGGCTTGTCTCCAGCTTCGGAGATGAGGGAGTGAGGGGATACACCACCCCCCGACCCCGGCCCCGCGCTGCTGTGGAGAGGAGAGACGCCCCGACAGACAGACAGATGGACACAGCTTTTGAAGTCCAACAGCATTTTAACCGCTTTTTTACACTTGCCACAGGAATTCACAGGCGCTGGAGCTGAGAAGCTGCTGCTCGGTGACAGCTCTGTGAAACACCTCCGTGTGTGGCACAAGCCAACAGCTCTGTCCTGGGTCTGGTCTGGGCACGGCCTGGGAGATGGAGCAGTGAGCCCAGGCCTGGCCCACGCTCACGAGGGGCAAAGTGTGGGAGGCCATTTCATCTTTTCATAAAATCATAGAATGGTTTGGGTTGGAAGCTACCTTAAAGATTATCTAGTTCCAACGCCTCTGCCATGGGCAGGAACACCAGGTTGGTCAAATCCCCGTGCAACCTGACCTTGGACACTTCCAGTGATGGGCACCCACAACTGGGCAACCCGTTCCAGTGTCTCACCACCCTCATAGAGAAGAACTTCCTAATCTTTAATCTAAATCTACTCTCTTTCTGTTTAAAGCCATTACCCCTCATCCTGTCACTACATGCACTTGTAGAAAGCCCCTGTCCAGATTTAATTACAAAGGTCATGAATACACCACGATTTGACCTCTAAACTGGACATACCCCTGGGATATCATCTGTTTCCTGTCACTCATGATGCCCGGTTGCTTTTTTGAGCACCTAAAATACAGTAGGATCATAGGGGGATTTCAGCTGGAAGGGATGTCCGTCTGCATCTGTTTGCTTTGCTACTGTACATGGGAAACTTTTAAGGGCTATGAGTATTTTTGTGAGTCTGCCTGTGTGTCTGTCCATGTGTCTACCCATGTCTGTGTTGCTTTCATGCACCTCATGGATGTCCTGCCTGCACATACACACATGCGCCTGTGTGCACACTCTTTGATGCTGGAAAATAAACAGTGCTGGAACCCGCTGGGGCTGACATTGTCAAACACAGGGCACAGTGTCCTTCATAAGGCTGGAGGCAGAATAAAAAGAATATCAACTGCAAAAAGAGCATGAAGAAAGGATGTTGGGGTTGTGCCTTGCTCTACTCTGCCCTGCCCTGCCTTGCCTTGCCGTGTCCTGCCCTGCTTGTCGGGTGGCCCAGCCCCAGTTTCCCAGATAGGCAACAGCACTGGAGTGGGGGGCTGTTGAACTGGGGACACCCTGGCACATGGGACCACATCTCACTCCGGAGCAGTGCCTACACTCTGCAATAGCGATTTTTTTTCAAGTATGCATCTTTGTTTAGATTACTCTTCCCCTTTCTTCTCTGTTCTGCTTATCTGGCAGGTTTATATCTCCTTGTTGCAAGCTACTGACATGTCCCCCTGTCTTAAACCTTCTGAGATCTTGACAGCAGAGGCCAGGTGATGACTCTGTCCCACTGCAGCTCATTCCAGCTCTGTGTGTGCTCCAGAGGCAGGTTTGGCGCCTGCAGCTGATTTCCTAGACTCGCCTCTCCCCTGCGCCCCACGCCGTAACTGCAAAAATCTTTCTTGTTTTTCATGTCTAAATCTCCTCACTGACATAACCAGTACCTTAAAAACCATCAGAAGCAATGCAAAAGCAGGGAAACCTCAGGCCCTGCTGATCGTCTTGCACCCGCATGCTTGGAGACCGAATCCCAGTGACATGATCACCATCTTCCTTCCCTTCAACCCAAATTCATCCTTCCCGTCGATTACTGTCGTTAACGATCAGACTTTAAACAAAAACTTAAGGGGCATGGTTGCTGCCGAAAATAAACACAATCACAGCTCATTAAATCAAAAGCGAAGCCTAGCTGTGCAACTTCCTAAACTAGGGCATATTCTAGCCCGCTCTTGAGTGACACTCTCTTGTAGGTTGGGGCTAATAATAAGATTATGATCCTCTTCATTAGCAAGTATTTTGTTACACCAAAAATCTCGTGAATGGATATGTCTATCTTGGCAAAATGTGAGAATCCCAGCCTTTGATCTCAAACCTCCATTTAGCATCGCTGCTTTAAAAAGACAGATTTATTTTAAGGCCCCTGTGCTTGTCTCCCGTGGGAAAACGTGCCAGGGAGGGAGCGTTTGCCCGGGAAAAGCTGCTGCTTGCTGGGGTTTGGCTTGTTTGAGCTGCTTCCCTACAACTGAGGTAGGGGAGCAGGTGTCCCTCCCTCCTGGTATCCATCTGAGTGCCCAACCACTCCTTCCCCAGGATGCGAATGGAAGGACAGAGGGACACTGCACCATTTGGGCTAGCAAAAGGGCAGCCAAGGGCACGGTGTCAAGGACGAGCGTTAGCAAAGACACCACCGGTGCAAGAATGAATAGGTGTAATTAATACAGCTATGCTGGATACTTGCAGAGGCACCTTCACTCCAGGTGCTGTGAGGAGCAATATCCACACCCAGCAACACAAAGGATGGGTTTGGAGGACTCATCCCCACCCTAGTGATGGGGCAGCAGTGACCCTGGCAGGTTTTGGCTTGTGCAGACACTTGTAACACCAGGCAGTGGTGCCAGCCACGAGCCAATCCACAGGGATGAGTGCCTGGCTGCTGGTCCTCAGGAGGCCGAGGTGTGAGACGGGTTCTGTTTGTGTGGGTGGGAGAACCGGTCCTTCGGGAGGGAGCTCTTCTGCCCAAGCCCTGGGAGAGAAACTGCAGCGTTTCCTCCTCAAGTCAAGGTGCAAATCCCCCGAGGAATCCTCCAAACATATTTTTCTCATGCAGGGGACAATCCTCGTTTTCTTTTTTTTTTCCCCGACTCAGAGCATCCCTGCCTCTTTTTCTTTTGTTCCACAGGCAGAGGAAGAGCAGCATGAAATTTCAAGGAGACAGAAGAGGAAAAAAATGTTCCTGTCACACGGTTTGCAGCTTACCACCTCTAGTTAACCCCTATGCTCACACTTTGCCTTTTGTGTGGGCACGTATTTGTTTTCCTCGGAGAGTGCGGAAGCGCATCTTTTGCCGTTTGATTGATTAGGTGACAAGAGAGAAAATGAGATTCTTTAGAGAGATGCAAATCCGTACAAAGGGCTCAGCATTCAGCAGCTCCAGACACTCACTGCGGAGCGCAAAGACGAGTGCAACAGCCAGTGTTTGCAAGGCTTAGGACAAAAAAAAAACGTGACTTGCCTTTCACGGGCTGAATTCTTCATTTGCAATAAAGATGACGATGATACTAGTGTCTGAGCTCAGTCTCCTCTCTAAATAACATGTGTGTGCTCAGCTGGATTAAGCCAACTTCTGAGACTGGAAATCATAATAACAGTCTTTTACAGGACAGCCTTTCTGGTCGTCTAATACTATTATCCTCTGAGCTGAAAAGCATTCCGGAGTACTTGGAGTGCTATGATGAATGTGAGGTTGCTTAGCTGATAGTACCGGCTTGTCTCAAGACAGCACATTTTCTCATTATTTTTCAGTTTAAAGAAAAAGTTTAGAAGGAGAAATGGAAATATTAAAAAAGAGAAGGATTTGGTGATGCTGTGCGCCTTTCCGTAAGTCTCTTGTGGTGCCTTATGCGTTTTATCTTCATTTTCTAAATGTCCCAAATAGTTATTTGAACTCCATGACGGCCTGAACAGAAATTTGTGAGGGCTACTGAGACTGCGCACTGCATTCACTGCTCTGCTTTTCCATGGGTTTACACCACCATAGCAGTGCTGATCAGGTCCCACTTACTTAATGCCTCTTCAAAATAACCAAAGTCCTTTGGGGAAAGAAAGTACTACAGAAAAAGAAAATCTTGGCTTTGGTGTTGTGGTGAGTTGACCCTGGCTGGATGCCAGGTGCCCACCAAAGCCGCTCTATCACTCCCCTCCTCAGCTGGAGAAGGGAGAGAAGCTATGACAAAAGGTTTGTGGGTTGAAATAAGGACAAGGAGAGATCACTCACCAATTACCATCATGGACAAAACAGAGTCAACTTGGTGAAATCAGTTCAATTTATTACAAATCCAGTCAGGGTGGGATAATGAGAAATAAAACCATATCTTAAAAACATCTTCCCTCTACCCCTCTCTTTTTCCTGGGCTTAACTTTAATTGACATTTTCTCTACCTCCTTCCCCCATTGGCTCAGGGGGAAGGGGAACGAGGGTTGTGGTCAGTTCATCACATGTTGTCCCTGCTGCTCCTTCCTCCACTGCAGGGGCTCCTCACACTTTTCCTCTGCTCCAATGTGGGGTCCCTCCTATGTGAGACAGTCCTCCATGAACTTCTCCAATGTAAGTACTTCCCACAAGCTACAGTTCTTCACAAATGGCTCCAGCATGGGTGCCTTCCACGGTGTGTAGTGCTTCAGGAACAGACTGCTCCAGTGTGGATCCCCCACAGGGTCCCAAGTCCTGCCAGCAAACCTGTTCCAGCATGGGCTCCTCTCTCCATGGGTCCACAGATCCTTTCCTGTGGAGTCACAACCTCCTTCAGGGGCATCCTTCCTGCTCCAGCGTGGGGTCCTCCAGAGGCTGCAGGTGGATACCTGCTTTACCATGGACCTCCATGGGCTGCAGGGTATCAGCCTGCCTTACCATGGCCTTTGCCATGGGCTGCAGGGGAACCTCTGCTCTGGTGCCTGGAGCATGTCCTCCCCCTCCTCCTTCACTGACCTTGGTGTCTGCAGAGTTGTTTCTCTCACGTATTGTATCCTCCTCTCTTGGGCTGCAGCTGCGCAGTTTCCCCCCTACCGCTTCTTAAATATATTACCACAGAGGCGCTACCACCATTGCTGACAGGCTCAGCCTTGGCCAGTGGATGGTCCATTTGGAGTCAGCTGGCATTGACTCTATCAGACATAGGGGAAGCTTCTGGCAGCTTCTCACAAAAGTTACCCTCATAGCTACCCCCGCTACCAAAACCTTGCCACAAAACCGCAATACAGGTATTTAACCCATGAGAACCTGAGGATTTTGAGAAACTCTCTGGCAGTGAGACCAAAGGATGAAAAAGCACATATGTCATCATCACAGCTTTTGTCTCTGCGGTGGCCCCAGACTCGTGGTGTCCCTGGGATGCTCGCTTTTTCTCCTCTTCTCCTCTGGCCTATGTGCAGCGTATGCTGGCACTGTTCTCCCTTCTTTGACCAGCAACACATAAAATTTCGAGCACTAAAACCATTGTTATTCCTGGTAGACTGTGAAATCCTCCCTGGAAAGCCCTGCCACATCCTTTGTTCTGGTGCTACTCTTTGGAGAAGATGGGCATCCCAGTTTGCTCTTCTTGGAGCACAGCCACAGGCAGGACAGCACATCACAGATGAGCTGGCCCCACTTGAAAGGATGGCCTGAAACATGCTCAAGTGCAGGACCTTGCTCGTCCCAAATCCTTCCTCTTCTCTCCTGTGGTTGGGTGAGGACATATGGCCCACCACAGTTTGCTTTTCCTCACCCCAGGACACTAAAAGCTGATTTGTTTTTCCCCAGGACTGAATCCCATCTATCCATATGTCTTCATCTTATTCTTAATTTAGCTAGTGGCTGTGCCGTCTGCTTTCCTTGAATTAAAGAAATAAAATAAAATAACTAGCTGTCATTATATGCTTTCATTCCTACATTTAACGATGTGGTCTCTTTTGTAACTATTCTGTGTAAATTGCTTATAGGCTACTCTTTCTTAACCTCCAAACACAGCTTTGTGTTTTGGAGGTAGTTATTATTTTAAAGAACTTGGTCGCATCAATCTGTTTCCTTCCCAGAGACTTCTTTACACTTTGGTGAGAAATCTGCTAAGTTTCCTTTTGCTCTGTAGCAAAGGCTGAGCCTGGATTTCCCCCCTGCCCCTCATCCAAAAGCACCCATGAATCAACTCTATTTCTCTTTTTCGATCTTTGCACTGTTCTAATAATTTCATGACCCATCTTTAGAGAATATTTCCAATGAGATTGTCCTAGAGGAACCTGCAGCGCCAGAATGCTTTTCACAAATCCAATCTCTTGAAACGTATATTTTACTCACCCTTCTGAAAACACTTCAAACAATTTTTTGTTGCTTTCATTACCTTTGTGAGGCATTTGTGCGGGTTGACTCCAGTAAGTTTAATCCTTATTCACCTACGCTCTTTCATTTAGCCTCTTACTTCAGCTTTTTTTTTTTTATCCAATCCATAATGCTTCATCCCCCGGATTCAGATTCCTACTTAAAAAAAAAAAAAAATTCCAGAACACCCTCCCTCACATCAGTTTTAAGAAACTAAACCTGTGAGAGTGAAAGAACCAACAAACAACCATGTCTTCTGCTAAATTTTAGTGCTGCGTTGACTTCTTTTGTTGCTTCACATCCCTTTTCCTGAGATTGCTGGCCCTCAGCAATTACCATGGAGAGGTCCAGGACCCCTCTGATCCCCACTGAAGGCTGTGAGAGCTGCAGTCTGTCTGAGGACTTCTGTGCTTAGGGTGGGACACAATGGAGAAAATGGGTAAGTTCTCACTGGAAAATCCAGCAGACAGTGCCATGGCTCAACTGGAGCCATGGACCGCTTGGATAAATTATCTCCCTGAGAGACAGGGTAGAGAGAGACAAAGAACAATCATCATTTCTGGGCACGTCTTGTCCTCTCTCCCTAGCTTTCCTTGTGAAATCAAGCTCTAGCAACAATGATAGTAATTTTGGCCTGGCTAGAGCCAATTCTCTCTTCCTGAAGATGTAATTTGATAAGCCTGGAGCAGCAGAATCCTCACATGTGCCCTATGTGGGCTGCTGAGGGGAGCAAATTGCTTGAGAAAAGCATGAAAAAAGCTGGGGACCTTTCACCTTGGACAGCTTGGAAGAGTGAGGGATGGAGGGAGGCTGTGAGCTTGGAGGCCAGGTGAAGTGGGAGAAAGGATCATGAGCGCCCAGGAAGAACTGGCTGCCATGGGGCTTACAATCACAGCTACCTCCAGGATCGCCAGCACAGCCCTGTTTCTCAGGGCTTGCTCCACGGCACCATGAGCAGCCATTTCCATAGCATGCCCTAAACCCAAAAGGGAGAACTGTCAAATAATTTAAGCTCCACATGTTATAGCCCGTCTGCTCTGGGTCATGCACGGCATGAGGGAGAGCTAAGGAGCTGCAAAACATCACTGCAGGAAACTGCACTAATTGGAGAGGGGGTGGCAGTGACCCCTTGTCCACCAGTTTGTCCTCCATGGGGTCCTGTGTGTGCAGGTGTGAAGCCCAGCCCCATGACCAGGCTGGGGGAACGTTGGGGAGGGCTGAGGATGGGCTTGGCCTTTCTCTGCTCCTCTCTGGCAAGGCTTTCTCCTTGCTGACAGACCTTCTGGTCGCTGCCTCAAGCTGCTTGCCTGCCTTTGCACAAACTGGCAAAGACAAGCAGTTTTGAGGGAAGAAGAGTTAGCTTCCAGAGAGCTAGATTAATGTTCTGGAGTATTACGTCATGAGGAGGGAACTGCCTTCCTCTCTTTGAAGGTCTCCAACATACACAGCCTCAGTGGCTCAGACAAGATGCTCAAGGTAGTTGATTTTCTTGCCTCTGCCCACGGAAAGCCAAACTTGTCCCCAGTCGTGATCACACATGGCTGTGAGGAGGTGGCTGCAGCTGCCCCAGACCATCTCCTTCCATTTATTGAAGCCTGCCCTTCCTGCCTGAGACCAGCATGTGGCTCCGTGGGAGCAACATCCTCCGTGCAAGCCTGGCCTGATGAAAAGAGCTTTGTTCCCCCACTGCCTGTGCTTGTTGTCGCTGAAGAAACCTGGCCTCCAGATGTGGCAATACTGGTTTTAAAGACAGAGGTGACTGGCATAGCCTTTGTTTTGTGGTTGAGATGCAGCTGGGTGGTCCCGCATGTGATGAATTAGTTAACAACGTGTGAAGAGGTTGGAGGAAGGTGTAAAGCGCTGAGCATTTCTCTCACCTTCTGAGGATAATGTATTTTAAAGATCAACTTGGGTTTGCCTGCAATGTGATTTTTAAAATTATTTAAAGCCTGTTGGCATATTTTCCTCAAGAGATGGAAAGCTCTCAGCAAAAAGATCCTTACCAGAACAGAGGTCTTCATTCTATGCTGAAGGTCTGGGCTCACACCCAGCCACCCAGACCGATCCCAGCATGCTGTACGGTGTCAATACCATTCAAATACCCAGCTTCTAAACTCCAGAAGACCCCTCATGCCATTATCTTCTCCACATCTACAAGTCACCAGTCACTAAAGGACACTTTGTAGAGCAGCTGGGGTTATAAGTGGTAGGCACTTGGTATGGAGAAGGCTTTATAAGATAGTTCTCAACCTCAACCTGTGCTTGGTTGGGTATGTCTGTATGGTGCAGGGTGGGATAATGTTGAGATATCTGCAGAGGTACATCTGGCACTTTCTGGTTCTGAGCTTTCTGGTTTAGGAGTCTCACCTTCATATGTCTGCACAGCGGAGGACTGTATGAGGAGGTGCAGAGAAGGTGTGGGAGCAAATGGCCCCAACACAGGTCTGGATTGACTGGATCCCAGGTGCTCTTGTCCTGCCTGAAAATAGTTTCTTGCTCCATTTTACTAAGCCTGCCATGGCAAACAGCATGTGCAAGGCTGACCTCACACCATTGAAATCCCAAGGGATGGTGCCTCTCCCTTCTTCACTGCTCTGCCATGATGTGCCAGCTTGGCAGCTCTGGCTCCTCTATGCCACCTCTGCATCTGACCTGCAACCTCCCATTTAATAGAGAAAAAGCTCCTGATTGTTCTCAGCTTTGAGAAAAAACATCATGTTCCATGTGAGTAGACAGATGTGTGTGTTGGGCAGGGTCAGACGTCTGAGGCAGAGCTTCTCTTCAGCATGCCCATCATACCTAGAAGGTGTCACAGAGCAAACAAGCTGTACCAGACATGAGCTCCTCCTTTCATCTCCTGCTACGCTGAGCAACGAGTGCTAACAGAGGCGCCAGCAGCTGCAGCCATCTTGGCTGTGGAACAGGTTGGAAATATTTTTGGTTTGGTGTGAGAGAGCACTAGGGTTTCCCATCCTTGGCACAGTTTGTGCTGGTTTCTCCATGAGGAGCTTTCCTGGAGAAAGGATGGGCTGCAGGCTGTCTTGCAGCTCAGAGATTTAGAGGCTAATGGTGACCTTGCTCCCCATGGCTGAGGGACTGCAGCCCTGCCTGGATGGGCACATGCCACCCAGGTTTTGCCAGCAACGCTTGGTGCTGCAGGTGCTGGCTACCAGAGCTGGCATTGCGTTGCCTTGTCTGTGCTGGTGTCTGCAGCACCTTTTTTTTTTCCACTGCAGCACAAATTGCAGGGACACTGAGATTTCCTCTGACCTTGTAATGGGGGACCCCAGAGACTGATGCTGTTTACACTGCCAAGGTCTGGTGTCCTCATGGCATTTGAGCTTGGTCACTGGAGATTCAAATTGTTGTTTTCATTTTGTGTTTACCCATGAAACCCAGACTCAAGGCTCAATTGGGGCATGGTGGCTGATTTCCACGAGGTCCACCCTTCAGCCAGTTTTACAGCTGAGTTGGCCGAGGTGCAAAGAGGTCAAGAGCCCCAAGTGAAACACGCTGAACGGGCAGCTCATTAAGGGCTGAACTCCAGACCCGTGTTCCCTGCCCTCTGCTCTAATCACCAAGCGAGACGTGGGAGAGCCTCATGGGGCTGATGCTGATGAAAGAAGAGTCAACATCTTTATTTTGCAGCTTTATTAGCAACACGAAGTAAAGCCAACGTGCCTGACTCTATTATTGAGCCAGTAATCTCTGTGTGCTTACATCCAGAGCTTCCCAGCCGTTTAAGTAGGAGGCTGAACAATAAAATATGCTAGGTCCGAAATGGCTAAAGCAGAGGCAAAGCAGGAGGTAAGCCGTCTAATTGGAGAAGTTGCAGCAGGAATCTCACCCCAGGGGTCTGTCCCTTGGGATTAACGGTTTGCTGACATCTGGGTTGTGTGGCACTGCTGCCTTGCCCTGGGTCCCACCAGGGCTAATGGCAGGGAGCCAAGAAACAGAAAAAAGTCCTCAAACTCGTACAACAGGGAAGATGAAGATTTTTCTGCTGTCAACGTGGAGGCCTTTGGGAGAAAGAATCTGGCAGCTTGTACCCAGAGACATACGGTTGTGACTTCTGTTGGCTTGCAGATTCACAGAAAGAAGCAGCAGGGACAGGGAAATGCAATCTCTTCTCCTGATGCAGGACTTGTCCCAGCAGAGATATCCCCCCACTGTTTTGTCCTATCCAGTTTTAAAAGCCTGGAGGTCTTATGTCAACTACTCAGAATGGCTCCTTCGTGGTGAATGGACAAGCACCTCTTTCACATCACATCCTCTTCTGTTTTGGCAAAGTGGTCTCCGGTCCACCTCTGCCCAGGCATGTGCCTACATTTGCAGCATGCCATGGTCTCAGGGGAAGGCTCCTGCTTCTGCCTGTGTCCTTTCCTGGTTGCAGGCAATACTGAGCCCTTGGCCACTATCAAGGGCAGATAGATTCATTTTCCCTAACTAAGGTGCCCAAACTAGTTAAGAGGCAGCAGCTAGAAGTTGGAGGAGTTAGGATAATGGTTGGGATTGATGATCTTAATGGTCCTTTCCAACCTAAAGGTGAGTGTCAGGAAGATGGAGCAATCAGTCTCTTTTCAATGGTATCCAGTGATAGGACAAGAGGAAAGGGGCACAAACTGGAACACAGGAAGTTCCACCTCAACATGAGTAGAAACTTCTTTACTCTGAGGATGACAGAGCACTGGAAGAGGCTGCCCATGGAGGTTGTGGAGCCCCCTTCTCTGGAGACCTTCAAGACCCATCTGGATGCGTTCCTCTGTGACCTTGCCTAGATGAACCTGCTTTGGCAGGGGGGTTGGACTAGATGATCTCTAGAGGTCCCTTCCAACCCTTACCATTCTGTGATTCTGTAAAAAATTTTGTGATTCTATGAATCGCCATTTGGGGATCTCTATTTCTTTCTCTCATCCTGCAGACTAGACACTGCTTGTTACTAGTTCAGATGCAGACCTTTGGGGGCCACCAGGTAGGTGACACATATCCCGAAAGTGCTACAGCCAAGGGACCGAATTGGACACGTAGGCTATGGATACCTTAGGAGGGACACCATCCAAGGTGAACTGCTCCACAGCAACGTGCAGAGTCTCACACAGGCTCAGAGCTCTAACTAAAGTACTCAGCCTGTTTTGAAATCCACCCACAGCCTTACTTTTTACAAACTCAGGAAGAAAATGGCAAATTAATCCTTTTTTTAAAAGGATGAGTCGATTCCTTGTCATTCTCCGCGCAGCTCAGGATATGATAGTTCCTGCTGCATAAATACAGATTGTTTCTTTTCACAACTTCCCTTTCATCAGACTGCTAGGAAGGCCTGGAGGTTGTTAAAAAATGTGAAAGAAACTAGCTTCCCAATTAAGGTCAATCTCTTTTATCATAGTCTTTGCATATAAACCTCACTTTCAGGAGGATTTCTACAAACTCCATCCCCGGCTCTGACAAACTGGGAGATGCCTAAATCTCTGAAGGAGCTGGAGAAGCGGCTGACTTCTTTCCCAGCTCACAGCGCAAAGCAGGGATCTGATCTGTCATGATGACTGAGAACATGTCACAACAATCTGTTTGCGTTCTTCAGGAAAGAAAAACATCTTTCTCTCCCCAAGCTGTAAGCTAATTTGGAGATTTTGCAAGCTGACATGCAACCTGATTAAAATGACCTCAGGCCAACAATTCTTCTTAGGCAGCTTGACAATTAAAGTCTAGACCTATCTGTAGCCCAGGGTTTTTTTGCTTCAAATCCCTTTTAGGGAGGAAAGAGTTCTCTGTTTTTATTTTTAAATCTACATATTTGGAATTTTTCTTTTACACTTTGCCTCTGCTGTAGCAGAATGTGCTAAGGGGATCTATATTTTTTCACATTTTGAGCAGATGAAACTCGTACACAGAAGCCCCAGTTTCTTGCCTGCTGGAAAAATACACTGAATATCCGAGGAAATAGTACATGAATAAACTTGAGGACTCTAAGAAATACCCAAGGCACTTTGTGGCCTACATAAAAACTGCCCTCTGAGGTAAAAATGTTGTGCCCTCAATTTTCCAAAGTCAGTGGATATTTTTGTAATGACCATCGTACTACTACTCAAATAACTTTTTTTTTTCTTTTTGCAATTAGTTAAGCAGTGGGATCAGTTTATTAACCCACTGAGTTTTTGTGAACACAGCGATTTGTCAAGCGGCAAGCAACGAAAAAATAAGTGGGCGCCTTCTGGCAGGATGCTTGTCAGGCCCTGAGCAACCCCTGAATTTAATTCAGTGGTTTGGGGAGACTTGATAATTTGTCCATGAATGTTTTAATGACCATTTCTTTAAAATAATAATTGTCACAGTCATTTGTCCAAAGGTAAATCCAGGTGAGATTTCTCCTTTGCTGATTTGGCTCAACCTGGACCATCCGCTGGTTTTGAGCTTGTCAGCTGGTTAAACTGATTGACAACTTGTGTTTTGCTAGTGCTTCTCACAGCGTAATGAGATCCCCTAAAGGGCTTTATTTATTAATTCAAATTATACACTAATTACATACTAGAGTGACTTGCAGCCTAACTTTTCAGCATCATGAAAATGTCCTGTACAGCTACGGTTATCTGACATCAGTTCCAGGCCACCGAGTCAGGACAGGAGCTTTCCTGGATGCAAGGGTGAGATGGTGGCCGGGGAGGCTGGTGGCTTTATGCTGGGGACACCCAGTGGGTCTTTGCTCGTGTGTCCCCAGCCCAGGTGGCTCATTGCCTTGCCTTTTTCTAGCTGCTCAAGGGGTTTGAACCTTCGGGCTTTTCTCACCTCATTGCATGACCCTGCCTTGGCTTCACCCCTTGCAAGACTTTCCCACTTTAAGAGGAATTTGCCTCCTGGCCATTTATTTCTGCAGACACCTCTCCAGCTCAAAGGCCGAAATTTCCCATAAGGAGGTGCAGGAGATGTCTCCCAGGGGCACAAGTCCAGCTGGGGCTGGCTCCCAGCTCCCAGCCAGGCTGAGAATCCCTTCCTTGCTCTCTCTGCGTCCCCATGGAGGACCTGACTGCTTTGCTATGCCCTCCTGTCCTGGCCGCTAACGGGGCCTCACATCCCAGTCCCAGTCTTGGTTGGGAGCTGAAGGAGCCCACTCAGAGGTCCTCCCTTTGGGGCGCAACGTGGCCTTCAGTGAATTTATGGCAGGGGGATAAGGGCACCCTTCTTGTCCTGGCTTGCCTCCAGGAGCCCATCCACCCAGGAGTTAGGCCAGGAGCTTTTGAGAACCTAGCAGCAGAACCCCGTTGTAGTGGCTATACAGCGGCTGCGATTCCATGGCTGAACCCTCCATTCGGCACCAATTCCCAGGCTGAAAACAAGGAGCTGAACAAACCAGAGAGCTGCTAAATCTTGCAGGACACCATCATTTTAGCACAACCCGGTCACGGGTCACGCTCCGCTTCCAGGCTGGAGGATGCTGGAGTCTCCTGAATCGCCTGCTTCCACTTCTTCCGGACGTTTCCCGAGGCCCGGCCGCAGCCCCGGCGGGGCCCGGCCGCAGCCCCGGAGGGGCCGGCAGGGCAGGGACGGGCGGGCCCGCACCCCCACCTAGCGGCGGCCCCGACCGGAGCCGGCGGCAGCGGCCGCGGAGGGCGGTAGGCCCGGCTCCTCAGGGGCTCCCGACCCCTGCCAGCAACCCCATCCGCCCCGCCGCCCCAGCCCAGGCGTGCCGCAGGGCTGGCTCCAAGAGGCAGCGAACTCCCCGTGTGGAAGGAGGCCTTTCAGAAAGGCCGCCCTGGCCCGGGGTTTGGGGTAGCCGCTTTCGGGGAGCAAGGGGACCTGCGCCGCTGTGGAGGGGTCGGTCCCGCTGGCACCAGCTGCGGCCTGCGGGTGGAGGCGGATTCCTTCACCGCATCGCCTTTCTGATCGGTGCTTCCAGCCCCTTCTCGTTCACGCCTTACATTTGTGGTTGTCTTGGATTAAACGTTACCAGAGGAAATAATACTAATAGCCTTTCGCAGCGAGGAAAAAAAAAAAAAAAAAAGAGAGATCGACTTCTAAGGCATTTGTTATGGAAAGGATTATAATAAATTAAATGCTTAAACTAGCGCTGTGCAAAGCATTTTTGTCTCGGATCAAAATGTTTGCACTGGCTGTTTAAACATTTAATTTATTATAATGAGAAATATCATTGTAAAAATAAGCATGGTAATTAAACCTGAGTTTTGCAAATGTGAGTCATCCCATGTGGACACAGTATAATGAATATAGACAGGTAGAGTCTGCATGCCTTTTTTTTTTTTTCTCATTAAGAAAATTAACATTTACATCTTTAAACCCTGCAGCTATTAGTTATTTTTAATGAACTGTGTTGCCATTTCAAAGTTAAGCTCTTCTATGATGCAATCAGATATTGCTAGGTCAGGAAAGAACTTTGCTAATTAAGTTGCAGAGAAGTTCCTTGCTACAGATAATTGATTAAAGTTGTTACATAGATAATTGGTTTACTCAGTTAAATAAGTATAAATAAATAACTGTTAAGAAAACCCAGGTCACATCAGGGTGGTAAAACAAAGCAGAACCCTGGTCATCCCAGGGCCCAGAGGAGCCATGAATTTGGAAGTGACTGAACCTCTTTGTTATCATCTGCCAGGGGAACGAGGAACTGCGGGGACTTTTACAAAGGCAATTTGGACAGTGATGGTTTGCTGCTGGTGTGGGTGAGAGAGGATGGAGGCAAGATGCTCTTTCCCTTTCAAGGGAAGGGATTAGAAGCAATTTTTCTGCCTTCTCATGCCACTGGTCTCTGGTGCATCCATCTGGTCTTGTCTTGGATTCATTGTATATGCCAGGTTGTATGCTGGTACGCAAACAAAAAGCACTTGGATGTACTCCCAGCTCTCTCACAGATGTGTTGTGTGGCCTTGAACATGCTCCTTTACCTCCTGGGTGTTCATAAAGTGCTCTGAGCTACAGCCCTGCAAACGCTAGAGGTAGTGTTACTCTCTTTTAATTAACATTCTGCCAAGCTGTGTGTGTATGGAGGTATCTCAGATCTCTTGTTATCATGTATTACTCAAGCAAAGGTCACAGCAGGCTGGCTGCCAGCCTTGGCTGGATCCTATTTCTGAAGTGGTCTAGCCCCCAAGGGAGAGAAGAGGAATGTCTTTGGCACAGCAGTGAAATTAAACTCTGGGGAGGGAGGAGACCTTGGTGAATTATGTCCTGGGAGCTGCAGCAAAGAGTTGGGGATGGGATGTCCCCACACAGGGGTCACATGCCAAATGTGCCATTGTCCCACATGCAGAGATTCAGGCAGTATTCAGCAAATTTGTAGGCAAAAAAGCAATTTTAAGATCTTGATCTGCAGAAGTGCCTCTTCATGCTATTCTCTGGTTAGCTGTCCACTGAATCTGCTCTTACTGTCTGCCATAGGATTTTTGGAAGGTCAAGGTTCTTGAATTTCTTCCAGATCCAGTGGACATGTTTTGAATGAAAAGAGAGGCTGAATTAAGATGAAGATCCTCTGTACGTAATGAAATTGGTTATTTTATTTATCCCTCCCTATTTTTGGAGGGATTGTCCTCCAAAAGCACTGTGTTTGCAGCCCTTAGAGAGCTTAGTCTTAGTCCCACATCATATGGGTCCCTCCCTCATGTCCCCACAAACTCTCTGCTTTTTTTGCTTTCCTTTCACTGTGAGTGGAAGAAAGAAGAGTTTTCCAGGTGAAGGGAGGAAGTTGTTGCCCTTTCTTCTCTCTGTGTCTCTCCTTCTGATAGACTTCTACAGAGTTGCCCATCATCATGGTCTCTGCTGACATCTTGCAAAACTCCCCTCTTCCAGGTGCAAGTTCAAGTTATCCCTGAACCATTTCCTTTAATCATAAGGGGTAGTTCTACAGAGAACATGAGCTTGTGAGGAAAGGGAGATCATGTCAGCAGGGCCTTTTGGGCTGGTTGTTCTTCGGTGAGCTGCTTCATCCCAAGGGGATAGGGCATGTGGCTGGGGTTACAGCGACCATCTGCAGAGCAGACAACCCAGGCAGGGCCTAGCAGGCAGGTGGGCAAAAGCTCCTAGAAGCTGGGCTGCAAAGGTGGGCAGGAGCAGCCTGGTAGACAGCTGCAGGCACAAATGTCATTTCTTGCACACAACATTGGGCCATCTACCCCAAGACCCTGGGAAACTGCAAAGATGTTAGTGCCAATCTATTCAGTGGTGGGCGCAAAGGTTACTCCAACTATGTACCCATCTTAGAGCCAGAAGAAAGACTAGAGGTGGCTTTATCATGGTGGGAACTGGGAGCTCTTGCCATGTCCTTGCATGTGCTGCTCATGCCAGGACAGAAATGCCCAAATCCCGTGGCACTCAGATAACCCAGAAGACAAGTGTGATCATAAGACCTTATTGTTGAGGCCCAATGCCTTGATTTAGGAAGCCCCTGTAAACTGGGAGCCAATTGTTTCAGGGCTGGAGGTAGCTGCAAAGTGGATGTTGGGATCTGAAGTAATCACCTGGAAGGGGAGAATGAGCAGGAAGCCTCCACCTCTGGCTTCCAGCACATGCACACTGTGTAGGTTAAAGCAATGGGGTACAACTGGGCTTGGAACAGAGATCTGCCTCCAAACCAGAAAGATGGAGTTACCACAAAAAAGTCTGCATTCTTAAACAGCATTTGACTGCAGCACCACACAGGGTTGCTTCCCTGCCTTGTATGTCAGGCTGGTAGGTACTTCTCACTCAAAAAGTACTGGCAAGTCACATTGGATGGGTGCTGATCACAGCAGGAGCTGATGGGCAAATGGGGTTTGCCTGCTGCAGGCTAAAATGGGTGCTTATGCCTGTGACCTGTGGGGATGCTAATGCCCACTCAAAAATAATTAGTAATTACCAACTGAATGAACCCACTGGCTTCTCACATCCAGGCTAATTCACTGTTTTTCTCAACTTGGTGACCATCTGCTCCCTTTCCAATTCAGCTCCCAGGATTTTAACCCTCCCCAGGCACTGTGGTGCAGGGGGGAACCCATGAAGCCAGTCCCCCTCCTGATCTCTGCATCCTTTCCTGCCTTTGTCAGGGTTCCTAGCTCCCTGTGAACTCTCCCAGTCTGATTAACTCTCAGGTGCCCTGAGAATGGTGGCGGTCCCACTGCCATGGGCATTGTGGGCATGAGTGTGAAACCAGCTTTGTGCATCCATCAGAAAGGCAAGTGGAGGGATCCTTGTCACTGCTTAAGGTGGGGGGAACCCAACACCGAGGAGCTTCTCCAGAGCATCCTCTTAAATAAGGAAGGCTTGAAGATCTTGGCGTATATAGTGGGAAGTAACACTTAACTTCTCCCTAGTTACTAGTCCACATTCTCTAGCCCAAATTTGGGCTTAGGTGACATTTGAGTGAGTGGGCATTATCACTAGTGATGCCAAACCTTCAAATTATCCAAAAGGCATTATGTTCCTCCTTGGCAACCTTGAAACCGTCTAGAAGCCTCCAGAGGTTTTACATTACATATAGGCTGATCTACTTGTTGGCTGCTGCCCAAAATCACAGTCCTGCCTTCTTCCCAGGTCCCTGGGAGCCTCCTCCCTCTTTGCCCCCTTCCTGACAGGATCTAACATTCACCTGACCTCTGGTTGAGGTAAACATGCAGAAATCTACCTAGTTTTGGTGCTTTTGTACATCTGCCCATAGGCAGATGACTTTCCTGGGTGCTGGTGGCAAAGGAGTCATAGGAAAATGAAGCTGGAGATGGAGAGAAGGGTGAACCATCCCCTTTGGTGACAGCACACCCATCTGAATTTCAATATCCACAACATGTGTGTAAGGCAGGTGCTTAATCTGCTGTCATATACAATAGTGAGGTAGTCAATGCAGTTATGTGAGACTAGCGAGTGATTTTGCTAAGTGAACGCAGGTGCCTACTGTGAGATGAGCTAGACAGCTCTATAGATGTCCCTGACCAGACCTAATTGTCTGCCACAGGTGTGTAGATGCCTACCGTTGATGTAGACCCCTACGCATTGGCCACAAAAGGCACATCTGTATGAATTTAGCCTTCAGCTAAATCTCACCCTGGTCTCTCTCTGTCTTCAGAGCCTGGTCCAGGAAACATTTTCTGAGCATGTCTTGCACATTTTGAGATCACAGGAGTTAGCCCCATCTCAGAGGTCACAGCCATATCCACTTAGAAGCATCACAGCTGCCACCTCATTTTACTAGAGTCCTGCATCTAGAGCATGCCTTGCAGAGACCAGAATTAGGCACCT
>JAVSBS010005744.1:0-25009 GCA_033124195.1 Coracias cyanogaster | reverse complement strand
CACTTTGTATGTCTAGGCAGACAACAGATGTTTTTATTTTAAGAAGAGTGAGAAATGGCTTATAATATGCTGTATAGTTTTTAAAACATTGTTTCAATTCCAGAAGCAGATTATTGTACTTCTTTATAAAGGGTCAGGATATCTTTCTTCTGCCAACTTCATATAGGTACTTTTGTTTAATATGGAAGTTAACTTAAGTCATTATTTTTGTCGAGATAAATTCTTGTAGCCATACTCCTGCTTAATATTAAGCACCCTTTTTTTGCTGCATGTTAAGCAGATAACAAATCTATTATCTCCTAAATAAAGGAATGTATGGGTAGTATTACATTTATGGAAACAAGCAACATTCTTTAAATCTGTTCCCTAAAATTGTATCCTTCACAATATTCTTTAAAAGTATGATTCCTTCATAGTTGAAGGAAAAAAAGGTTGCAGTTATCCTTCTATTATTATTATTATTATTATTATTATTATTATTATCCTTCTGTATGTTCCAAACTTCAGCAAATGAAAAGAATTCCATTAAGGGTGCTCATGTTGTAATCTCATTTTTCCACAGATAAATGTGAAGGTGTTTTTCTTTTTTTTTTTTTCTTTTCCTTTGTAATAATTTTTTGTCCCAGGGTGATTGAATAGGATGAAAAAACAGTGCTTAAGAAAGATAGTACTTTAATTATATTAAAAGAGGCTATTGCTTTGGGTTTTTTCATTGATTTTGTTTTGTTTCCTTCTCTAAGACTTCAATTTGATATACGAAGTGAATGTGGTATAAGAAGCTGGAAATGGAAAAGAAGTAAAGTTTCCCATTAATGCAGAACACAACTGCTTTCTTGCCACAGAATTAGGCTTTTGTCGGCTTATGAGGAGGTTGGGTGACTCCCCTGGCCTCCAGTGTGCTTTCCCTGATACTTTCTCTTCTTGGTCTTGACTCACCAAATCATTAATGGATCAAAATTGGGTGGCAGTAAAAATTAAAAATTGCCCTTATGACTGATCTAAGTGTGAAAGAGATCATGACGAACTGTGAAGGCATTTTCCATCAAGAGCTTGATTTCAGGGTTGAATCTTCAAATGAGTATGGAGTCTAGAATGGACCAGAATTGGATATTGTCATTCCTGTTTCCTGATCTTTTTGTCAGGGCCAGAAAGATCAAGTAACAGTACTCTCCTCTTCACACGAATGAAAATTGCCCAAAGACAACTATATAGGAGTTAAAGGCTAGAAAGAGAGACTTTGAAATCTTTTTGTTGAGAAGACCAGCTTTGTTTAGTAGTCAAAAAAAACCAGCACATTAGCAATTTTACTAGATGTATTTCTGTGAATCAGATGATGGAGTTCTAGTGTCCTCACTCAAGACTCATTGGTAGTCAGATGACATCTAAATTATTATACAGAGACAGTACGGGCTGACCTAGATATGCAGAAAACTTGTATTTGTGTTTTCTGTCTTGTGAGTGGTGAATCAGTGTGTTGTGGAAAGCTTGCCTCGATAAATTTGTGTCAGTAAAGACATGTTCTGATATGACTTTTTCAAGCAGGAGACAACATTATCTTACACACATTCAATCAGATGTTTTTGAGATATAGTGGGTTGTTCTGCTTAGAATTCACTAGAAGGCTGGTCCACTTCAAGGTTATCTGAAACACAAGAAGGCATTTGCCTGGGCTGTGACCCCCAGAGCACTTGGCAGCCATCTCAACTAATAGTGGGAAGATCAATCATTAAATTATTTTGCAGATTGTGTGCTGAAAACTGGAATATAATCTTTTTGCTCTAGGAGTGATGACTGGTGAATGTAGTAGCAACTCTTTGTGTACATAAACTTTGTCCTTCTCTGCAAAAAGAGCAAGGGGGTTTTCACCTAAGTTTAACTGATCCAGAGGACTAGCTTAATCACCCCATATAATCAATGGAAATAATTAAGAATAAGTAATTTGATAAGTTGAGCCCCATCATTTAGAATTCAGACAATTACTTTAGGATAAAGATGAATTACACTTTTGAAGCACCTTTTTCTCTCCATTGCTCATAGCGAGAGGGTGAATAGATCAAATGTAGACGTGTGCATTTACCGCTGAATCCCACACTGGAGAACTATGAAATTTTTAAAGCTGTAAAAAGGGTCAGGTAGAAGTCTCACTAATTCCTGAGGCAGCATTTCTACAAGAAGCTGGGAAGTCCAGAACGGAAGTGACCTGGCACCCATTTAAAATCTTCTGTTGGTGCCATCTGATAAAAGATTATTTTCCCATTCTTCAGTGACATAATTAACAGGGACAAACTATTTACTCCACTCCCCACCAAGTATCTGCTGTTTTCTGTCAATATCAGCTAGGTAAAGGAAAAAAGATGTTAAAAATTAATGAGGGATTAAAAACAAGGCAAGTTTGTGGAAATAAAAGATTTCTTTCTCGATCTGTCCTCCAAGACTAAAGAGAAAGAAAATTCCTCACTTGGTCAGATGCCAGGGTGATCTGAAGAGTCCACTGAGGGGGAAGGTTGGGGTCTGTGGGCTGATGGAGAAGGCCTAGCTTGAAGCATGTTATATTCTTTATTTTCATTGTGGCCGTGACAGACTGGGCTGTTTCTTATCTTGTCCTCTGTTTATGAGATATTTGAATCATGAGAGTTTTGGTACTTGGTTTTAGATTTATTTCCTCTTCTAGTTGTCCTTAGTCTAGTCTTTTGTGTTGATGGGCCAATTCTTTAAGGAAGCTGGCACTAATAGCTGACTGGGGTTTTGATTAAGCCAGACTTTTTCGTAGCTGTTACCTCTACAAAATAAATTAGTAAGGTGACTTCATAGGTAATCTATGAAATCTTTTACTCAACAAATAGATCAGGACCCTTTTTTTTTCTTTGACAGCTTATCATATTGCCATGTTTTCTTTTCACAACTTGAAATCTTTACTGGGGCTTCCCAATTTGAACATGCGTAATTTATGCTTGGGATTTTTGTCATGTCAGGTAGATTTGACCATTTCTGTGTTATGGAGTGAGACTCTCAAGGGATGGGGGAGAGGCACTGCCAAGAATAAGGCTTGGGAAAAATAGCTTGTTGGTGTGGGGTTAAGGCAAAGAAGGATGAGGGGCAGCTGCTGCTTCTAGAAAGCTTGCAGAAGGCCATTTCAGACAGAGACAGACAATGTGTAGGTGCAGATTCTGCTTTTCCCTTGTATTCAGACCTTGATTGCACAGTACGCAGTCCTAGTGATGCACTGATTGGAGCTGCTGCCATTTTTTCTGTGCACAACACTATGAAGACAAAGGGAGATAGGAGAGCTCAAGGCAGCTAAAGAAGGACACAGCAGCAAAAGGAGAAAGAACACTTCTTTCCTTTTCATGTTCAAGTCCTAGCAAGATTCTGCTCTTTTTGCTGATGTCAATCTTTGGATGTGACCTGTAAGCACCTTATGACCCTCTTTGTTCGTGTTACTCTGAGAACTAGTAGAATATCTTATCAACTCATTTACGTTTTATGAGGATATTTCTTCATCCTTAAATACTAAAAACTACGGAAAAGAGTAAATCAGAACCAAAGAAATGTATCCTTTCACAGTAAAAGAAATTTTAAATTAAGGCACTCTATCCCAAACTCCCTGCTGATTGTGGAAAGGGAGATGACATAAGTCACTTATGTAGCTAGATGATAAATTTTAAATTTCTTTTACAATATTATTTAAATATGGGGGTTTTTTTGTGTCTGAATAATTCCTAACAATCTTGCTTGCCACGACCAGAATTCAATGTTTATTAAACAACTTTCAAAAAGAGATTTAAGCACTTAGAGGCACACATTCTTTTCGGTCAAATGAATGATCTCTGTGAATTTCAAGCCTGATAAACATATTATTTTCTGTAATTAGGCAGTGATCTAAAGAACAGAACTGTGTGGGAAGTGAATAGTTTGCCGTTCCTAAAGAAACTTCTCTATGCATTTGTATAATGTGAAAGGTTTTTCTTGAAAAGGTTAAAAAAAGTTCTAATCAACTTCTGTACATTATGTAGAACTTCATTTTCTAAACTCTGCAAAAGAAAGTTTCATATTTAATGGGAAATCATGAATTATTCCATTTATTATCTACTTCCTCCTTTCAAAGACATGATCTGGATAAAAGGCGGGGTGAATAATTTCAAAAAATACAATACATTTTTAATGGGAAGGTGCAAACTACAGATTCTCATGACTATTAGCAAGTATAGAGGAAACAGAATTTTACTTGCAAAAACTCATCAAACTCTTGCAAAGATAAAATACATGACATACTTTAATAAAGAAGAACACAGTGAGCTGAAGTTTTTCTTTTTTTTATTTAACTTGTTGTTTTTACTAAGTTTGGTCTTACGGGTTTCTGGTGCTTTCATTTCTCAATAGTTCAACAATATTTGGTGCTGAAGATAATGGACAAGCAACACACAACTGACTTCTATTTTTAAAACACTCCACAAAGGTGAAGCATCTCTAACATACAAAAAGAGTCTGAAATACAGTCTAATTTGCCTTGGTACAATCAGCACTTCCTAATAATTCACACAGTGAATCCTTCTGAATTGTGCAAAATCCTCTTTTCCTCTTAATCTCTATGTGCTTTATTTGTCCATAGACTACTGAGTGAATTCTGTTGGGAACTTGAATGAAATATCACAAACAGAAGTGAAAATACTGTGGGAATTGTTCATAGCAATAGCATAACAAATGCGTAGCCTTGTATAGGGTTTTATGATCATTCATAGCATCAGCTTGAGAAGATACATAAAATAAATAATTATTATCTTTTTTTTTAAAGGTAATTTTGCACACTGTGATAGAAACTTGCAGAGAAATTTAATGACTTCTCTGATACCGTGCAAGTCGAATGGAAAGGGTTCCAAACTCAGACGTTTCTAGCTCTTAGTCCATTCGGTCAGCTCTGAAATAAAAGCGGAAAGTTGAGAAATACTTCCTTTTGATAAATAACAGTCCATAAAATATGGTTGGAATTACTTTTTGTTCATGAACATAATTAATTTAGAAAGAAAAGCAGAAAGATTAATGAAGATAATGTATTTTTTTCTAATTAGGCTTGAAATAGTCACAGGTGTGTGTGCTCTTGTATGAAGAACATTTTTCTAAGGGTAGCACTTTCATCATTATTTTTAGTGCTTTTGTTGCATTTATATTTAGGGATAGAATGTTCCAAAAGTTCATTGATAAATTTATATTTCCATTTTCTGAGTTAACGATGATTCTTAATTATTACAGTACTTTAATTTTAAAATACGACTTCTGTGTCATCCTTTGATGTTTGTAAATGATTAATTTTTCATTTTATGTAGCGTTAAAATAGCAGTGTAGCTTTGAACAAAAGAAAGCGAGTTCAGTATATGTGTTCTTTGCAGGATCCTACTGACAGGTTATGCATCCACCTTTGATAGCATGATTTAGGTTAAAGTGTCGTTTGTAGGCAGTAGGGGGAAAATACCACATTACTTATATGTAACTTAACTGAAAGTTATTCTACCTATATGTATGGTATAAAATACCTATAGATTTATTTTCTGATACATTTTATTTCCATCTTTGATATTTCTGAATACATAGCTCCATAAATCTTTCCTTATTTAAATAATCTGAATTGTTACAAAAGTCAGTTTCAAGTACAGTTGCTCCTTCTCATATGAATCATTGTGCGGTCTTTTTTATTTACTATTTACAGTCGGGAATTTTTAATAACACTTTGGGGTTTGGTGGAATGTATGCTTTTTGTATTAGGACATTATCTATTTCAACTTTACAATTTGGAATTAAAACCCAGCGCCCCACTTCAATCTAGTTTAATCCTCAGCCTTAGTAATCAGAAATTCTGATGTGTAAAACTAACCGTCTATTACTACTTAATGACATTTACTGTACTTTCATATCTTTCTTTAATGAGATTACTATGGTCTACAATTTAACATATTACCATCCAGTAAATATTTCATTAAAAGAGAAGTATTTAAATGGACGGTCTTTAAACTAGGATTAAAGAGGGCTGTGCCCTGACTCAGTTAAGTAGCTTTGTATGAGTAACAGTGTGATGAAAATGTGCCGAGTGCCTTGACCAACTGAGGGCTTGAATCGCCAAAGTAGTTATGTATATATATTTTCACACTGAACTCAGATACTCGGACAACTCAGATATATTTTCAAGTTAGCTGTGTAGCTAATTGGGGTGGATTTCAACCCAGAGACCTCATGATGTAGATTTCAACAGGGAATACATAGTTTTATGTCACTGTAACCTGGTTCATATTATCGCTGAATGCAACAGTCAAGTCTTCAGCTTTTTGTATTTACCAAGTACTTGCTGTTCAGCTATAACTAAATAATAATTCCTCTTTCAATTCTTGGGCAGAGAAGCATGAAATTATATACTCTTAGAGCATGCTTGGCTTTTTAGTGTTTTCTATAGTGTGTATATATAATTTTTACTTAATGCATATATTTTCCAGATTTTAGTGAGGAAATTCTGTTGCTTCCTTGTTTATGCTGTGTTTGTTTGCATATAAATTAAAGTAGCTAAGTATTCACATACTTGATATAAGATTAATTTTCTTGTAGATTTATAGACACAAATAAGGGGGGAAGTAAAATGTATTTGTTTAAATCAATGTAGGTAAAAATATCTTGATTATTTTTTCATAATGTGATCCTTATCTCAGGCATTTATATAAGTCATTGACTTGCTAAATGCAGGAGGAAATCCCCAGTGCATGAAACCTATTTGAATACCATTTTTAAACATTATAATAATTGGTAGTGTAATTATTTTACACTGCAAGTGTACTTTAATATTTTATATACTATCGTTTAATCCATGTCATTTTGTGCTTTACAAAATGGGATTGTTACAGTACACTTGTATTGTAATCAGCAGCTGGCATTAACCTATATTACTAATCAAATCTCCAAAATCTGAATATATGAACCCTGATATTTAAAAAAAATCTGTCACCTGAAAACAGTAGACTTTTGCACTTACTTTGCATGTATGTAACTGACCACACCAGACAGGAAGCATGGAGAATTAAGCTGATGATAAATAATTCTGTTGTTGATATATTGACTGTTTTGATTATGTCTAACACCAGTATCTGCCTCTTAATTTCTTTTTTCTTTTCTCTCTTTCAGTGTAAATGGTAGAATGCAAATAGCCTTATTATGCATTATTTTAAGTTAAAGGGAATGTAGTACGGAACTGTCCTGATCTCCCAGAATTGCTTAAGAGTCTTATAAAAGTATAATACCATAACATAGGAAGGTCCCTGAGCTTGCAACAACAGTGTAATTTCATCAGCCTCACTGAAGATCAGTATTTATGATTTTTGCACTGGTAAAGGCAGATTAGAATCAGGTTTCTGTGATCCCTTAGCCTAACTCTAGATCATTTTAGAATAGCAATGATAAAAATAAAAGAAATCCACATAAGAAAATTATATAATTAGTTGTATAGGTTAAAAGTAAAATGCCTGCGGTGATATCCAAGTAGATTTACAGCCCAGAGTTAACAACAGCAGTGCCTTTTCAAACCCATAGATCCACCTTCAAGAAATAGCTGCTTCCACCTGCGTGATCTTCTGCTACAGGAAATCCTCCTCTATAACATGGTACCACCAAAATGGTAACTTTAACTTTTTGGTGATTATTTATTTGGTGCTAAATATTCTTCTAGAACCGACCCTCCCCATGCCACACACGCGTTTCCAGCACCTCACGCATTCAATACCGCATCGCTGTCATTGCTGATGCCGGACAAATGCATCCGACCCAGCAGCACGGATCCCCAAACTGGACCTATTTGACCCAACCTCTAAGTAACCACGTAGCAGCATCAACATGGTTTCAGCAATGACTGCGATGAGCGTACAGTCGGAGGAAGAGCAGGGTCTCAGCATCCTCTGTGTTTAGGTATTACGGTTTTCATCTGTTGAATTTCGTGGATTAAAAAAACCCAAAACACCACAACCAAAACAAACAAAACCCCCCAAACAAACCACAAATCCGCTGTATATTAAAAGCAGGTTAATTGTTCTCTTTAATCCGCGCCGGTTCCTTCCTTTGTTCTGCAGCCGCGGGATGAGCATGTCCTGGGCTGCAGTTTGCCACGTTTCCAGTAGATGCCTCCAGAGACCATGAAACCTCTTGGAGATCTCTCCAGGCTGGTTTGCATTTTGCTGCTTGAAGTGCCATAATTGTTCGAAAGAAACCTAAAATCGGCGTGGACGCAACGCAGGCAAACAAACTTGCTCTTTTAATATTGTATCGGGATTTATTAGGTAGTGCGGTTTCAACAGTTGTAGCGTAAATGAGTTTATTAATGTAGTAGAAACCTACCGTGAACAGTTGGACTTCATAAAATAAGTCGTGTGCGTTATTAGGTACCAGCTTTCGGTATTAATATTGGAAATCGTCCTCCATTATGTAAAACATGAAATTTGCTGTTTAACCTCTCATTTAACGCGCTGCATGGCATCATAAAAAGCAATACAAAAAGGATTTGGAGGATTGAGGTTTATAGTTTATCTCAAGGTATCATGGAAAGTTCACTTCGGTCACCTACACTGTTCAAAAGCACGGCTTGTTGGAAAAAAAGGGTCCTGGCGTTTTCTTCTGGAACAGCTTTGATAACTGGAACAAGTTCAGAATTTGTTGCAGTGTCAAGCTCTCCAAGGTGTCACAAATACCATTCATCCCCACAATATCCTTAATCTCTAGCCCTTTTTTATTGTTTGTGTGTGATCACTTGTGGCTTATATATTGCGGAAACTTGAAGAAAAAATAGTATCATTTTGTGCGCTGTGTATTTTCTGGTTTTAAATCTTACTGAGAGATAACTTTGGTCCCTCTAAAATTTGCGTGGTTATGTAGTAGATAGATTCACTGCTTGTGAGTTAAATTCTGTTATCTTTGCCTAAGAAAAAAAATGTGTTCTGTAGCGTGTGCTTACATCAGCATTATTTCAATTTCTTTATTAATTGGGATGGGATTTATTAAAAGAATATTGACACTAATTTTTAAAACTGACCTATTTTACTGTGTGTTTTGTTTTCCTGTATTGATTTACTAATAAATGCTGTCTTGTGGGGAAAATATGCTTTGACTTCAAGTAAAATAATCAGTTTACAGGAAATAACATGTTACATGGATACATTTTTTCTGTCTGCACGAACACTGGTACCGTGCTTAATGACTATGAAGTGAATATTAAAAATTAACTGATTTATGTTTTGTTTAGGCACTGTTAAGATCTTTTACCAGTACTTTCTTGCTTACTTCCGATACATCTAATGGTCCAATGCATGAGCACATATACATGTGTATAGATCACATTATATAAATGGTTGGGGGGTTGGACTCGATGATCTCCAGAGATCCCTTCCAACCCCTAACATTCTACGATTCTATGAAATAAATATGCATATATGTGTGTCTGTGTGCTTTACAGATTGTTATTCCACTGCTCTGAGTTACAATAGTAATATTCACTTCGAGGCCTCTGGAAGTTTGTAGGCATTTTTTATCTATATTTTTCAAGTTTTGTTTTAGTTAGGTTTTGAAAACATAAAAAGCATTCCATATACAGACTAGAGAATACATTTTACTGTATTAACATAATATCTTTACATTCTTTTTGAGCTGTATACTGTGCATCTGATATATGAGAATTATAGCATATCCTTCCAAATTAAAATTTAAATGTTTAAAGATATTTCTTATTTACTTTTCTAAGATAAACATTGCAAATGTTTTCTGGTGCAGAACAGTTTTATATTTTCCCTTGTCTCTGTGAACAATGTGTGCTTTTCAATCTCAAAACCCACCTATTTATGTATTAAACATAAAGTCAGTGCTGTCTAGTCTAATCGCATCACAATTTTGCTGTATTTGTGTTCAGTTCTACAACTGAAATGTAAAAAAATGCATAGAGTATTAATGTGCATCTGTGTAGTAGTATATTTTATTTTAATCATATTAAATATGAAATTGTGCAGATTATTTACATCTTACACTTCACATTACTGTTTATTTCACTGGCATCTAGCTAAGGAGTTTTTTCCATCACTTCCATCCTATTAGCATTGTGAAAGAGCTGCAGCAGCTCTTTTTGGGCTAGAAGTATTAATTTCATTAGGCTGTTGTCTAACATGAGGTCATCTGAACTTACACTATAAATCTTGGGATTCAGAATTCTGTATTTATTTTAAAGCTGCTGAGAATTTGAAGTTAAATGGATTTTGATCTAAAATGACAGTCATGAAAACAGTTCGGAAACTTAATGGAATGTACAAAATAAACACATCTGGGTCCTTGCCATTTCACTGGGACAAAGGTTTGTTTTCTCACAGGAGATACCTGCAAACGTTTGCTTCTGTACTTGAGTGTTGCAGGCAGTCCCATTGGACTCATAGTTTTCTCCAGGATAGGACACAATGATTGTTTCATGCCACAAAAAAGAAATATTTTTATTATTTCCATAAATAATACCTCAAAAGATGTATTACCTCTTGAGAATATTTGATTACACAACTTTTTGATATGTATACCTTATTAGAGTTTATGAATGAGATAACTTTGAAATAAATTCATCATTGCATCATTTGATTTTAAAATTAGAGAGAAATTATCAAACTTTTGCATGAGTAAACCAGTCCCAGCTGAAGTTATATGCTAAAGAGAAGCAAAATAATATCTAATGATGATGTTTCTAGCATAGCGTTTGTTTGACGTTTTAAACCAAGCCATCATATCCTACAGCAAAACTACTTAACATAGACATTGTTTTGACATGTGGAATGTGCCTCATTTTTCCCTGTGCCCTGTTTTAAAGCAAACTAGGAGGTCATTGTGTTTTCATGAACTAATGTAAACATGGGGTTTTTTACCATCAGTCAGCCTTTTTTACCAATACCAGCTAAAGAATACCAGTCTATTTTTAACATGTTTTCAATATATATATTGATATTTATTCATTATTGCCGTATTTACTTCCCTAGGGTGTGACATTCAAAATCATACTTCAGCAGAATGCTTTTTGAGCGGGGGGAAAAGAATATCCATTCCCCACGGCTGAACTGCAGAGGTCTCTTCTTGAAAGCTGCTTTAGTCACCGGTACTTATTCGCTAAGAACAGAATACAGGTTTAAAGGCTTAAAACCTCTCTTTCTTATTCCCAGTAACAGGAATTCATACAAGGAGAACATCTGCATAGCCATGCGGCGCCAGGGTTATGACGAGTCCTTCTCCGAGCTCTTCACTCTGATGCAGAAGTGGAATGCCTTGAGGGAGGCTGCAGGGCCTGGGTCAGCCATATGGCAGCAGAAGTCCCTGGAGGAGCAGCCTGATAAGCTGGATCAGCTTTACCACTTCCTGACCAGGGCTGAGGGGGCCCAGCGAGCAGGTAAATGGGGGGGTTGTGGGTAGCAGAGCAGCGGGAGCCACAGCCCTGAATGCCTGGGGGAAGCTTCCAAATTGTTTCATGTATGAATTTGAAACGTTACTGCATCTGAACGCATTTCATCCGTAGTCAACTAAGCTGTATTTATAGAGTAAATGATTAGGAACTGCAGATATCGGGAGGGGTTTTGTGAATAAAAAAAAGGGGGGAGCGAAAACACCGTGCAGAGTGCATTACGATACTGTCAGAAATCTTTGATGTATATCTAGCTTTGATAACGTCTCAATTATTTTCTTGTAGTTTCACTATTTATTGTTTTTCTTTCTCTATTGATTTGAGTAGCTGCTTTTGTATTAGAAAAATGTAATAGGTGAAATGCTGTTTCACACAGTAATAGTTTTATAAATCTGATTTTATTAAATACCCTGTCTGCTAACTGTGTTTGGATTTGTGACTGACTTTAAAAGGATTGTGAACATGTCAAATAAAATACAGCACACAGATGTAACATGCCACCTGTGAATTACTAGGTATTAGTGAAGACATAACTCCAAATTACTGTATTTTCTCTATTGCCTGCTATTTACTAAGCACTCATATTTATCATTTCCTTTTACTATAAATAGTAATCTAACTTACTGTGTCTTTATCCTTTGGAATAATTGTAGAGACAGAGGCAGATAATGCTCTAACTGTTTTATGGCTCAGCTGATTTCACTATAGTTGGTTTGTTTCAAGTCGCATTTTGATCATTACAAAAACTAATCTACGATAAAGCTTGTGAGTTTGTAACCTAAGCTTTTTGACCGAAGCAGACAATTTAATTTTAAAAAGGAGCAGCAAAAAAACCCTTTCAGCACTTAAAAGAAAAAGTTCATTTAAGATGTTTATTTTATGTTTACTATGAAAGCCAAAAGTTGTGTTTCTTTAATTTACGGTAATTCTAGGCAGGAAGTCTAGCCAGCCCATGATTGGAAGGCATCTTCAGATTTGTCTGGAGTGTGACTAACACCTGAACAGGCACCCTCATAGCTTGCAGGAGTACAAGAGAAGACTTGCGCTCAGGCTGCTCTGGCAGAAGCATACTGCCAACGCTTTGATGTTCAAAAAGTCGTAGATATCGTTTATCTTGATGGACGTACTTCCTGTGGCTGCTTGAGGAGAGTTATTTTGCTTTCCTTCAGTGCATGGCATTTTTCAGCGTTATGAACTGGTATGTGACACCAGGGTGGGCAAACACATTCCCCAGGAGTCAAGGCGCTGCGGACCGTGCGGTGTCTGCCCCGTGAATGGCAGGGGCCCTTTCTGTCACCGAACCCAGCGTTCCTTGTGGGCTGGGCTCTGTGAGTCTTTCACCTCTCGCAAAGACAAGACACCACCAGTTGTGTGACTGACTGTGCCTTGCCTCTAGGAGAAGAATATCTCCCAATGTTGCCTGTTAACGTTGGTTAAAATGAAAGAGAAAATAATAAGAACGTGCCAATACAGTTAGCAAGCGTCATTACTGAATTGCTAGATCAAGGTATAGTTAATTTTGATTTTTTTCCACCAGTTTTGGTGCAAACATTTTTCACAAATCTCTTGTTCGTGTTAAGTGAGGCTTGAGTTACCTGGCACGCGAATGGGTGGATGCTAATTCGTGTTGCAGGTGTTAGAGCTAGTGGTGCTGTGAAGATGTCATGAATTATACAGCTCATCAAATACTAATTCAGTGGTTCCACTAATCCAGTTACTCTCTGATTCTAATCAAATTGCTTGGGGCTCTGGCTTATGATCTCCTGACAACTCTAGTTGGCACCATTTAAGAAGTGTTCAGCAGTTCACCTTAACCGATGATGTAGCAGTCACAAGAGCAGCTGACCTGCGTTTGCTCTTCAGCTGCCACAGTTTTAGCTTAAAAGGCTGAAAGTAACATGTGGGGCTGCAAAGTGTAAGAATTTCACAGTGTGCCTGATGTCACTGATACTAGGCTAGCTGGAAGTTTACCTGCCTGTATGTTGAGCTAACAGTTTTGTTGAAGAAGAGATAGCAGGTATAAATTATGGAAAAATAAACCAAACCAAAAAAAAAACCCCACACCTTGATGACTTGTGAGGTTTTTTGATTAATTAAACTTCATGAAGGGATTGTTTTTTGAACCTGAAGTGGTAAGTGCAAAATAAAACTTCACTTACTGTGTCAGTAAATACTTTTCTTATTTCTTATTTATTTTTTCTCACCTGATATTTTTGTATCGTAGAGTTTTCTGTCTTAATTGTGGATATAACTTAGAACTGCTGCTCCTGAGCTTGGAGTTTTATGGTTGGTACCATAATGCACAGAAAAATCTAGATACTCACTTTCCGTATTTATTGGAGGAATATGTTAAATTTGTCATTCTTTTTGGTAGTTTATAGTTATAGACACTATAATGCTGGACATAAATTGTTTGCTTGAGCAGAATTAGTGACATCCATCATGATGTGGAGGCTGATATCAAAGAGCAATTATTTTCTTTACTTCTGGGTTTGAAAATAGTGACATTTTGTTTACCAGCATTTTATTTTACAGACCGATTACCTTTACATACATTAGTGAGCGTTCTCTCTGTTTTCCTTTTCAGTGGAATGTTTTGATTGAACTTCAGCTCATACAGGAGTCATTTTTTGGTGTGGTTTCTTTTTTTTTTAATGGGTTGTTGCCAATATTATACTGTGTACAAAGTGTTTTTTTTCTATCCAACTTAATCTCGGTATCATTGTTCCTGAATACTTCCAAAGTATTTTAAAATGGAGAGCTAGCATTAGTCCTTGCAGCTTCTCAGAAAAATAGCTGACCGAGTTATTTTGCCCTAGGTACAGCATTATCCTGGAAACACTGGCTGAATTATTGGCAATACTTGACTGTGTTCCTATTTGTTCTTTTTTAATGCAAATGATGTATATGTTTCTGAATTTAAAATTGAATTGTGTCTAATTATTCCTTGATCTTCCTTCATTATCATGGACTAACCTCTGTTTTTACTAGTTCTGGTCTCAATGGCTTAAAACTTAAAAAAAAAAAAAAGGAGATAGTTTAGCTGTTTAAATATGCATAGTTGTAGGGTTTTTTACAGAGGAATGCAGGGTATATGCCACAGCAGTGTATCTATATAGCTCAGCATTTGATGTACACAGTTATTTTTTTGTTTTATTCTTTTGTTTCGTTTTTGCTTTCAAAAAGAAAGTTAAATTTTGAGGCCTTGGGATGGCCTGCCTGATTTTACTGCTCAGAGTACTTTCACTTAAAGTTATAATTGTCTATGAAAGCTATACGACAGTGCTGGCAGATTGTTGTTTCTATCCTTTCAAAGAGCCATAGCTCCCTAGCCCCTACTCAATACTGTGCTGCGAGTTAGCAGGAGGGAGGGTTAGAAGCCACAATCCATCCTTGTCAGACATTGAGGGTTGCTTGGTGTCTGACAGCCAAATCTCCTTGGGCTCCTGACACCCAGGGGACAAATGGCCATACCCTACAGAGATGCACCAGCTACATGGAATTCTTTTGGTCTGTTTAAGACAAAATTTGACTCTCTATCTCTGTCCATTTGTATGGGTCATGGGGAAGAAGTTAGGAGCAAAGCAAATCCAGCTAAGTCTTTTACTTAATATTTTGGAATCTTTGAACAGCACCCAGTGTGAAATGTGCCTGGGAGAAGAGTTCATTATAATAATAACGTTGCTGTTCCTCAGATAAAAATACTTAAAAGTGAAATGAAAACCTTTAAACTAGCATTTGCACCATATGATTTTACCATATGAATGTTACTGACTTTTTAAATAGCTATTTAGCTGCTACAGTCTGTCGTATTGTTTTAAAATGCATTGCTAATTTATTTGTCGGGTCTGTGTGCGTTAAAACGCTTCTTTGAATCATAGAATGGTTTGAGTTGGAAGGGACCTTAAAGATCATCTAGTTCCAACCACCCTCCCATGTGCAGAGACACCTCCCACTAGACCAGGTTACTCAAGGCCCCTTACACCTAATTTAAATTTATCTTCTTCCAGTTTGAACCCATTTCCCCTTGTCCTATCACTACAAGCCCTTGCTTGTCATTTTGTCCAAGTATTGTGTAGCTACTTCTGTTTAGTTTAGTGAGCGCTGAGCCAAAAGAATGATTGACAGTATGCAGATTATACTGTAAAGCATCAATCATGGATTTTAGACTGAGGCCAACCTTTCAGTGCCAGTGTGCCAAATTTGATTTTTGTCAAATTAAAGGTGACCTGTCCTGCTATTATTTCAGAAGGGCTTGAAAGAGTTGCTCTTCAGATTTAATCTGAATTACATATTAAGTGTAGGCTTGAACCCAAACTGAATCCTTACCTAGGACCAGCAGAGGCCTTGGTGTGGTCACTGCTTGGGGAGAGATGTCTCAGCCATTGGCTCTACTTTCCCAGAGCAGGGGAGCAAAAACAGGGAAAATGCCATGATTCGGTGGCTGCAATGTGTACTGAGCAGTCGGCACGATAGCGGCAGGTCACTGTGCCAAAGCCGGTGCACAGAACCTATGCTCTGGTAGGAACACGCCTTCAAAGGGGTAAGGCGTTGCTTATGAGTTGATCATTGGGGCAGCTGGTGGAGAGTTGGTGATGGCTGGTGGAGCTGTTGCCTTCCTCCGATTCCATCTGCTCCTAGTTCCTGACCCCATGCAACCTTTGCGGTACTGCTGAATGCTAAATGCTGAGTCTGTGTGTGTGCTACAGGCTGCCGACCCTTGTTCTAGAGAATATCAGACACACAGAATTAGAAGAGATTGCTAACTTGGCTCTTTTTTCCTCGCTTCAGAGTAGAGAAAACTTTTGACAGTAGGAGTTATCATTTGTTGTAGTTGTAAAAGATGACTTTTCATAAAATAGATGAAGAAAGCATGAGTATTTGATGTGTTTGCACTGGAAAATCTTTCTTTGTCCGAGGTACTTAAGGTTGAAAACAGTTTAGCATTTTACAGCAGAAAGCTTTTCTGAAAGATTTCACACTTATGCCTTAGGCTGGGCTAGAAACATTGCAATAACCGTATTACCCATGCTATTTTGGAAAAAAAAAAAAAAGAAAAGAGGTTATGTGTTAGAAAAGGAAAAGAATAAACATACTAAAACCTCTTTTAATATTTGCTTGGAGGAGGCATAGTTTTGTTTGGTTTTGGGGGGATGGGGAAAGGAACACTGTTTTATTTTCTAAGCACGTTTGTCCTCTACTTAATATTGTATCAAAGGAAAAAACACAGCAGTTGCTAGAGACCAATGGAGAGTCTATTATTTTTGTAATTATCTTACAAAAAGTGAAATGATTCTGCCCAGGAAAGAAGCCAGACCTTCTAAAAATATAGTCAATTGTAGAACTACCATTGACTTCAACAGAAGCAGCATAGAAAATGTTGATTGCGTGTTTTCATTCCAGTAGCTTAGAGTCTCCATTTAGCATCCCAAATTACTAATTAATTGCCTTATCATTAGACAGCTTTGACCTTACCTGGCAAATTTTATATCCTGACTGTTTCCTTAGCATCTTTGTATATATGGTACTTACACTGAATATATTCCTCTTGTGTACCTAGCAGCTTTGGGAAAGGTGTGCTCTGTGTACGCTCTGCCTCGTGATTTCCAGATGGAAATAAACTGATTGCAGCACCATGTTCTATTACTGTTCCATATATATTCTATATAGAACTCTATACTGTTCTCTCGTGCTTCTTTTTGGCCCAACAGCCTCCATCCTGGATCTTTCTGTGTGTGAATTCTTCACAGCATCTGCTGTCTTGCTACTAAGTCACCGGTATTCATCTCTCTGCCAAAAGAAAAATGAAACTTCCAGTGTTAATGGTGTCTCATTCTGACATCAAAAATGACTCCTGGTGACTTAATTGATCTTAGGTCACTCCTTTGTATTCTTCCAGGGTGAATGGTCAGTTATAATCAAGTCATACTTGCTAAAGGCAGCTAACTAAAGAGGAAGATGAGTGTTACCAGCTGTTGGAAAGTTTCCGTGTATGGCCTTCATGTGGCAGGAACAAATGACGGACTGATGGTTTTTTGAGTGGAAAATCTTGAGCCACAAATGGATGTTGAAAAATTTCTTCTTGCTACCTGTATTTTAAAAATTAGTACAAATTATATTTTCTATTAACAAGAACAACAGCCACCTCCTTTTCTTCATCAAGGAAGATAAAAAGCTAAATCTCTTAATGATGTTGTTTTCATTTTTTCTCTGAAGATCATGTTTGTGCTACTTTTCCTTTCTTCCACTCCAGATGCATCATGCTATGTTACAGTATTTGTTTTATAATATTTTAATATTTTTTGTTTTGTTACAATAGAAATTACAGAAAATTAATTGATTTCATTTTGTTTGATCTGAACTTTTCAAACTATCGTATTTTCATTTTCCTTTGGAATGGAAAACAACCTTGAAACTGGGTTTCTATGCACAAAAGGAAAAATTCCCTGTCAAACCTTGCTGAGATCTTGTTGTCAGACTTAAAAACAAAATCCTTTTGACTTGAGCTTCAGCATTAAACCCCATATATTAAACACATACAGAATTTCCTACTCTGGATTAGGATTTCTTCAGGTGCTCAAATGTCAGGTAGGATCTCCCCTTGTTATACTCAAGCCATAGTTCCTGACTGGCCCAATGACCATTATCTTTGTTCCTGGGCTCTTCTCAGTAGCTCTTGCCCTGTCAAGCAACGGTGTGCATGCAACAGAGGATCGTTCAAACCCATGGTCTGCAGGTTTCTTGTGTTCAGCTGGACAACTACTCAGTAGCGCAATGCACAAGGATAGTGAGGTGAGGTTTGAGTATGACAATCCCAACAGGGCTAAGATGAGAGAAAAGAGACCTATAGAAGATCTACAACCTATAGTAGTGTGACTTAAGTGCAATCCTGCCACAATGAACCTGTGTCTGTGTGCTTTCTTAATTGTTTCTTATTTAAAAACAATAATTTGTCTTGCAGGAGCCATTTTTACAGTTGCGTGTATGATTCAGACTTCTTTTTGTTCATTCAGTATCACATCCCAGTGCCATCATTTTCTCTCTGATAAGCAGTGCAGATAAGTATGTTTTTTGTATCAACAGATACATAAAGATGACTTGTCTACATGTATTCTGAGTTGTAGAGAACTTACTATACAAAATCAGAGAGGCCAAACCTTTAACGACTAAACTGTCTGAGTTCTCTCACAGAAGAGCCTATTTATCTATATTGCATATTTATCTTTTCCTGGGGATGCAAAAGTTCACTTTTACCAAGTCTGACATGCTAGCTTTACCACTGTCAGAATAGTCTCAATTAATTTCGTTATTTGTAAATCAGGCTTTGATTCCAGAAGACAATACAACTTAAAAGTCTCTCTTTTGGGGTTTATTTTATGACCAGCGTATCTGGTCAGCCACAGTCCAAGACAATTGCAGGGAGATGGTTGTCTTTGTGAGCTTCTCATTGTTATTCACTGGCAGGATAGTCATCAGAGGGTCACATTAAGGTTCATTCAATCAAAGCTGTGGCAGTAGCAATAGTCCGCCTCGGGTCAGTTCCATCTCTTGAGATTTGGAGGGCACTACCTGAAGTTATTTGCGTAATTTTATGTAGTATTAGTGCCTTGATACTTTTTAGCAAATATTTCAAAGGCAACAAATCTGTATCTAGTGTTCTACCCCAGTGACAATCCAATTATCTTTCTCCTTACTGTGTTATTGTAACCATTTGGATGTATCCTCTGGTATCTTCTAAGCTCGTTTCACTTAGCTGTAATCTATATATAATGTGTCTTGTTGTCTTTTTGTTAGTGATTATAATTGGGTTTTGAATTTCTCTGTTCATGTAGTTATGTACTTGTAATTGTCACAGGAACCTCTGCCTTTTACTTTTGAGATAATTTTCTTTAAGTACTCACTTGTGCTGCGATGGATGTTTAAGTTGAGATAAATCACAGCCAAGAAGTATCTGCTTTTCTTCACTGAGGGTAAAGGGATCCTCGGTAACCTATATCTGTAGCTAAATTGGTTGGTTTGGATGAATCCCAATATGCCTTGACTTTATCTATACATATGTGTAGATGTGCTTACATATATATGTATATATGTGTATGTATATATTATATATATATAAAAAAAATATATATGCATATGTGTGTAGCCTGATATATGTGATTAAGCATAAACCAGTTCTGTTACTTCAATATCAGTATCATTTGCAGAGATCTTTATGAGGCTATTGTACCAAAATAGTGACTTCTAATGTATCAATATGTTTTACATGATATATGCTCCTGGATATTCTGAAGAAGAGGTACCTAAGATTTACTTCTTCAGGCTTGAGGATGAACAAAAGGCATGGAAAGTCACAGCCATGAGAATGTTCTGATTAGGCAGACATGAAGTATAATGATTATTCTTTTCAAAGCCAAATTTCTAAACTTAGGCTGATGTTTTGGCATGTTTTGATATCAAACCTTAAGTACAAATGATGAGATTATAATGTAGACTTAATTTCCGGAGTATTTCTAGTTTAGTGATTCTAAAGAGTCTGTGAAACATTCTCATTTCTTGGAAAAGCGGTGTTATCTTACTTAAAATAGTAGAAATGAAAATATATGTAACAAACTGGTTTAAAAAAATCTTAATTTTGTATATTTTAATGGGAATTATTAAAAAGATAGAAATATGAGGTACCACTTCATGGAGGAAAAACTCTGAGAAAATAAATAGGAAAGCAAAATAATGAATAAAAAAACCAAAAGCAACAAAACAGTATTGTTTAACATTGAAGAGGAGGAATGATTTTGTAAAACAAAAGACAAAACCAGAGAGTGTTCAGGAATGGGGAGAAGACATTTCAGCTTGATTTCAGAAAATTTGAATCAGGGAAAATTCAGCCAATGTTCTCCAAAATGGCCAACATAGATAAAAATGGAGGAAAAACAGATGCTAGACAAACCCCTTGAAAAGTGCAGATATGATTAGGTGTTAACAAGATTCCTTCAGAAGACAGAATAAAGTTCTTACTGCGTTGTGCAACACGCTGAAAAGCTTTATCAAGATGTTCTGAAGTCCAAGAATTTAATCATGACAACAGACAGAATGAGAAATTTTTATTACTTCCTATTAGACCATGCATAGTTTGTCATTTTTAATTTTGAGACAGAAGATACTAGAGATGAGGCTGAGGAAACACTGTCTAGTGTGGTTTAGTGATGCATGTAAAGTACTTTTTTGAGTGACTGCCACTGTCTATTCCAAACAATGGGGGTGACTCATAGATAATAGGCTTTACAGTCGAGAAATTAGTCCTTTTTGAAAGTTGGATTTTCTGCAGTTCTTCCTGCAGATAACAAAAGATAATTTAACTGCATCTTTTGACCAAAGTGTTGTGATACAGTTACAGGAGTTTTAAAACACTTAGAAAAGATCTGGACTTTGAGTGAGATCTTGCCTGTATTGAAATAATTACTTTTCCCCTAGTTATTTCTGTGTGGTGCTCCATACCCAGGAGTAAGAAGGTTGGGTTTTTTCTTTTATTCCCCCCTTTTCTCTCTTTGTTCAGCAAAGCTCACAAATTGCAGAACTCCCTAAAGCAAAGCACTTGTGTTCACAGATCTAGCTTAACCAAACAGCCTCTTACCTGCTGCAAGACTTGTGGTTCTTAACTCCTCCTTTACCCAGCTACATGAAAAGTCTTTTAAGAACCATTTGTTTGCTTTACATTCATTTAACAGCCACAACCACATTCTGTAGCCAATCAAAGCTGTAGTGGAATTTTAGCTAATTATTCCCATTCTCATCTGACACGAGTGGGGTTTGTAAAGAATATTCTTTTCGTTTAGCCAAAGATAAATTTAGCTGTGAAACACAGAGGTTCACACTGTACTTTATTATCTCAGAGATGCTTCAGCATCATGTAGGGAAAATATATTTCAAATTCCCCTTAGGGAGAAGCAGTACGGTGAGAGTTTTCAGATTTTAAATCTCTACTCCAAATTAATACAGTTTTGAAACAATCCAAAGAGGATTTTTAGTGGATTTTTTTAAGGTGCTTTTCTGAGAAAAAATTCTAATTCCATGGAGGCTCTCATTCTGTAATTTTAAATTGTGAATAATATATTTCTTGATAATTTTGTCCTGTTACTTAGATTTGGAACTTGTGGTGGGTTTTTAAAAATTTTAGGGGTACTGCATCCTCATTTAGCTGTCTGAAATGATAAAGAGCGGGAACTAAAGGTGTTTTTTCCCTTCATATCATGAAGGAGATCTGTGACTTTGAGTCTTCCCCGCTTTCCTCATTTGTTCTGAGAACAATACCTCGGTGAACTGTTTTTTTCATGGCAAGGTGTAAAATTTCAATTTGCCTTTAATTTCTAAGAGTGATAAGGTACTATTTTTAATATACAGGAAAAGTCAAAGCCTTTCTTTTTAGTCTTACTTTGAACATTTAAAATGGTGTTTGCAGAGTGTTCTGTCTGGTTCTTTGTCTCCATCACCAGAGTTGCTAACTTAGACCTGTTTTGAAAGCTCTCGGTACCTTTTCAGGTCTCAGTGGCTCATATGCTCTTCCAGCAATGACTGTGCTTTTTTTTTTTTTCCACTCGCTGTGACTTCTCTCTTTTGACTAGCCAACCTCTCATCCAGGTTTTGCATGTTTCATTGAACTGAGTTTTGTTTCTCCGTACAGAAATGACAGCAACTTACAATTTTGGTTTTGCTAAAAAAATTTTTTTAATCTTGACTGATTTATAAGGTTACTGTTTTGCCCTGATCATGTTTCTTTGAGTGGACACATAGGAGAACTTGGTAGTATTCAAGTGGTGAGGACATAACCATATAATGAAAATGAAGAGCTATTTATTGCTGTAGTATGTAAGATTTCTGAAAGCTGATGATAGTCTAACATTCTGTATGGGTTTTTTGTTTTTAAAGGGCACTATGAGAAGGTGTACAACAACCAGCTTCACTTGGCCAACTGTTTCAATGACCCTGAGGACAAATGGTTAAGTAATTACTTCTATGAGCAACGCTTTAACACTGCTCAATGAATAAAAATTGATGGTGGGAGAAGAGAGGCACAAGCCCGTGTAAATATGTGCCTCATCAACAAGGAATAAGGTAAGTCACTGAGATCATTGTATAAGCATCAAGACAGTCATATTTGGCACTTTGGGCTTCATCACAGGGCACAGTATTTCAGTGCGGTATTTATTTGCAATCATAATTTAAAATAAGTTTTAAAACTGTTGCAATTTTAATTTTTGGAGCAGGGAATAGGAAGGCAAAGTCTATAATTATTCACAGGTTTGTTTCCTCTGACATTCCATCTACAGTTGAAAGTACTCAGATGAAAAACAAAACACAAGTTTAATGGAAGCATTTGTTTACTGCAAAGGCTCTTTGAGTCTGACCTTATTTCCTTTTGCTTGTTTTTGACAAGAGATTGGTAATGTTGCCTCAGGCTACAGGTGTTTTCGTAGGATGGCTTGTGTAGTTAAACTAGGCTGGTTTAAAAGAGGTATGAACATTTAATTCAGTTTAATCCTGCCTCCAATTAACAGTTGGGTAAAACAGCCAATATATTTGTGTTCTTTAAAACTACCTTCTAGTTCCCCTGACAGAAAATGACACCCTGTTCACATTGGTGGTTGCTTCAGATTTATACCTTACCACAGGCTCAATTTCTGCATTCATGTATCTGTATCCTCAACCTGTGAGTCTCTGAAATATTAGAAAACATATTAATAGAAGTTACTAGAATCATAGAACAGCCCAGGCTAGAGGAAACCTTGAAAGATCATCTGGCCCAACCTTTCATGGGAAAAGGAGCCTAGATGAGATTATTTTAGCACCCTGTCCAATTGCACCTTGCAAACCCCTGGCGATGGGGACTCTACCACACCCCTGGGGCGACTGTTCCAGTGAATGATTGTTCTCACTGTAAAAAATACGACATTCTTGTGTCAAGATGAACCTTGTTTCTATATTTTTAAAAATATATGCTATCTTTCATGGCAGAGGGATTTGCGTGTGTATAGCAGTCTGGGTATAAAAAAGGGTGTTTTCCTATATTTGTATAAAATCATTTCATGCTGTGGGAAGACAAGCAATGTGTGAGCCTCAAGTAACAGAATAAAACCTGTCTTCCAGTTCTGATTCCTAAGTGTGCTGGACACCTAACCATTGCTTCAAATAGGTGTATCATCATTACATTTTTAAGTTTGACTTTGTGGATTGAAACCGTTCCAACTTTGAGCTCAGCTTGTGGCTCATTTCTCAAATAGAATGGCTTTTCTCAGAAAAATGAAGATTCACAGAAATTGAAGTATTTTTTTGGAAATAGTGTCATTCCAGTAAATGTCTGACAGACTGGGTGTATTTTGAAAGATGGCCCAATTTCCTAACGAAAACCTGGACATAAAACATAAAACCTACACTTTTTAAATTGAATGGTTATTGTCCTATTTTTTTCTCTGTTTTCTTAAAGCTGAAATATCACACCTCTTTAATATTTCCTTATATTTTCTAGACTTCTGGTCATTCATTCACTCTATCTTCCTCTGAAATGTTACCATATCTTCCTTTACTGCAACATCCAAAGCTGAATTCCATTTTAAAATTTGAGTTCATACCAATGATCAATAAAATGGAAGGATTACTTTTCTTACAAGTTGTATTTTTATTTGTGTTTTCAGGTATGACATCTACATTCTCTGTTTCAGCATAAATTGCATACTCCTATTCAGTTCATGACCTTCAGTAACCTCTAAATTCTTTTGTGAAGAACTGTTAATTTGCTATTCTGTTCCCCATTCTGGGATCACCAGTTCTGCCTAAATCCAGTATGTTGCCTGCTTTTTGCACTGAGGAGCATCCTGTGGTTTATAGGCTTTTTGTAGAAACTGTCAAGATTGTTTTGAATTCTGAAGTTGTCCTTTGACATGCTTTCTCTTCTTCCTCGTTTGGTGTCATTTGAACACTTTAAAAATAATATTTTTTTCTATCCTGTAATTCATTAATCCTTAATGAAAATTCTAATTAGTAAACTGGACCTGGGACAGGCACCTGTGGGTCCTCACTGACTATTTTTTTTCCATACTAACAGTGAATCAATGTCTGTATAGGATTTCCTCACCACTTTGCACTCACCTAATAATAGTTGCAGGTCACCTATGCTTCCCTAATGCTTTACAAGAAGGTTATATGACAGCGAGAAGTAATTTACTAAGTTTACTAACAAATAGAAGATTGGTTTGATGACATTAGCTCTTGACATATGGCTGTTGGTTATATTTTCATGTTTTGTCTGAATGCTTGGGAATAACCTGTTTGGCTATTTATTTATTCCAGAATTGTTCTAGGAATTGAAGTTAAGCTAAATCCAGTTTTGCAGTAGACAAGAGAGCCCTTGCTTAAAGCCCAGCCAGTCACAACCAAGTCATGTTCGTTTTGAGTAAAAAATGCTTAATTAAGTTCTTTTTGAAACTCAGTAGAATAAAATTATTGAAGTTGCCTGCTTTTTTTGGACCCTTTTCACTTGGTCCTTCCATTAGTAAAAAAAATTAAAAATTATAAGAAGGTACA